>CAUYUJ010015582.1:311740-371740 GCA_963575745.1 Prorocentrum cordatum | reverse complement strand
CGCGCGTAAGCTGCCCGCGCAAGGTCGCGCGGAAGCGCCATCGTTCCCCAGGCGAGGTGCCGTGCTGGCAGGCTGCGTAAGCCCCCGCGTGAGGTCGCGATGCCATCTCGCGTGAGGCCCATTTTGGATCGTCGCTCAGCGAAGGGTGGACCCCGGGAGGGGTCCAGCGCAGATATTCCCGGCGGGGGAGTCGCCGTTGTCTCCACCGGCCCTCCTCCGGACATCGGGAAGCTCGTCCCGAGGAGCGCGAACCTGGTCGCCCCACAGCACCCCATCATGATCGCGTGCGCCTTCGTCGCGTCTTTCTTCTCGCTCAGCTTTGGGATCGCGGACTTTGTGCTCTACGTCTGGGTCGATGACGCGTTCGTGCGCGAGAACAAGAAGCTCGTGACTTTCCACTACTGCGTGGAGATCTTGATGAGATTGCCCATGCTTGTGTTCTTCCACCTTTGCGGAAAAACGAAGTACGGATATGCGCCAATCGCCGTTCTGTTCGTAGTCGATGTGCTCACCACCACGCTGCTGCTCTCGTTTGCGCGGTTCTCCCAGAGCAGGCGCAAATGTTGCTCCTTATCAATCAACCGTCACGGTGTGACGCAGTGCGTCTTCAGCGTTATCATATCCGTGCCGCTATTTTTCGTCAACTTGGTGTTCTGCGATCCGGGCATGGGTTTCTTCTACGTCAACCAGGTCTACTACGCCGTCAAGTACTGCGAGCTCGTCGCGATGTGGCTCTTCGTCGCGATGATGAGGAAGGACCGGCGCGCCGTGACCCAGCCGCTCAGCGTTGGGGGGTCCGACAGGGGCCTGAGGACCGAGGGTGGTGTCCTTGCCAGGGCCATGACATCTCCCAGATCTCATTCGGAGGGCACCAACTATACACCAACACCGATCCTGGCCCAGGATCACCCTGGGCCCAGGATCGGTGTATACGCCCTCCTGCCTTGCGCAAGAAGGCATATACACCGAACCTGGGCCCAGGGTGATCCTGGGCCAGGATCGGTGTTGGTGTATAGTTGGTGCCCTCCGACTGATGGCACCCCCTCGTTTTTACATGCGCCCTCTGGCCCCCGCTCGTCCGCGCACTTGCCCGGAGCCATGATGTGCACCCCACCCTCTGCCTTGCACCCGTTCTCGGCCCCCCCGATCAGCGGTGCTATCGACAGCTGGGGGGTACTGGATCTGGCGAGCAGCTGGTTCCAGGCGTTCATGTACACCGTAATCTCCTTCGCCAGCCTCAACGCCGCCTTCGTCTGGTGCTTCGTGCCTGCCAGGCGACGCAAGAAGGACGAGAGGCTCCGAAGACGAAACAACGGTACTGACACAAATCGTCGAAGGCCCGCGCGGATCTCCTGGATCGGCGCTGGACCCTTAGCGGCGCCTCCGGCGCCGCGCCTGGCGCGCCCGAGGCGCGCCAGGGGCGGGGGGTTGTCGAGCGCCGACGCCAGAGATCCAGGCGGACCTGCGAGAGGTTCTGCTTCTGCCGATGTTTCGTCTGAGGCTGGCGCAGGGCACGGAGACCGTGGTGAGGATGTCCACCGACCCCGTGGAGGCCGCCCTGGTGTCGCAGCCGGGCGCGGCGCCGGAGGGCGGGCGTGGCGGCACGCTGCTGGCGAACTTGGAGGGGATCTTCGAGCTGCTCCGCCTTCTCAGCTCGGGGGCGCCCACGGGGTGGGGGGAGGAGTGAGGACGGCTTCGTTTTCGTTGCCGCGGGCAGTTTCCGTTAGACACAAGTCATCTGCCCAACAGCAGCCGCCTCCGCTGTTGAACAGCATCTGCTGTAGGGGCACCGCACCCGTCCGTTCCGTGCCCGCTTCGGGCGCGCCGGCCCATGCCTGGCCCCCGCCGTCGGCGCACCCCGACCAGCACGACGCACGTCGCCGAGAACCGCGCCCTCATCCTGGAGGGCATCTCGGAGGAGGGGCAGCCGGAGCAGCGGCGGCCCCCCCGCCCGGCCCGAAGCCGCCCCGGCGTCGGGTCCCCCCGAGGTCCCTCCTCCTCCTCCTCCTCCTCCTCCTCCTCCTCCTGCTTCCCTCTTCGGGGGAGGAGTCGAGCTGCGGGAAGCGGGGGTCAGTGCAAACGGGGGGTCAGCCAGAGCGCCAGGCCTTGCAGGATCCTGCAGGGCCAGGGGCGCGTTGGCCCGGGCTCGCGCGCAGGATCCTGCAGGATCCTGCGAAGCCGGATTGCCCTGGGTCTGCACTGGCCCGGGTCAGTGCGTCCCCGAAGGAAGAGAGTATCGACGACGCGCCGACGATGGGCGCCCGTCAGCGCTTGACTCTTCCATTTTTGTCCGAGGGCATGGTTCGCCTTCGCAGTAGCAGGGTGATGGCTTTTACACGGCGGCGTGTCGTTCGTAGTGTTTTTTTTTGTTCCCGCACTCCTCTGAGATGCGAGCGTTGTATTGTGGTTCACGCCCGCGCTCTCGGTTTCGGGCCACGGGGCCATCACAGATCGATCGGGTTTGACAACTGCAGCAGAGAGATGGGGTCTCGTGCTCTGGTCGTGACCCCTCGCGATGTTGCAGTTGTTCCGTGATGCGTCTGCTCTCACGGCCTCCGGGCTCGCTTTCCGAGGCGGACCCCCGCGCGGCGACGAGAAGCTCCGGGAGGCCCCAGAAGAGGGACGAGCAAACACCAGGGAGGGGCCGCCGTTGTCTCGGCTTGGCCATCCTCCGGCCATCGTGGAGAACCTGTGGTACGAGGCCCGCCATGGCAGGAACGGGTCCGGGGGGAGGTTGGTCCTGCCCCACGGGTTGCCCTCCGAGCCCGTGCGGCGCCTGGGCCCGTGCGGCCGCCGGAGGGGGCAGCCGAACGGGCTCACCTCTGACTGGGTCGAAGGGGTTGAGTCCGCTCGGCCGCCGAAGGGGCTCAAACGCCGATCGGGCTCACAAGGGAACCCTGGAGGAGGAGGAGGAGGAGGAGGAGGAGGAGGAGGAGGAGGAGGAGGAAACCCTGGTGCAGACCTCCCCGGGACCAGCGCGTCCTCCCGAGCAGTGTTCTGACGGCCCCAGGGCCCGTGGATGGGGCCCCAGGAGGCCTGGAAATCGGCGGAAGACTCGCAGGACGCCCTTCCTTCGGGACCCGTTCTCCTTCATGCTGAGAGGCCCTGCCGTGGGGCGGCGTGTTCGACGACGGTGCTGGCGGCGCGGTGCACATCGCGGTGCGGCCCCGCGAGCGCGCCATCTTCGTCACGCCGCGGGGGCCGCGCGGAGCTGGGCCGCACGCTGCAAGCTCCCCTCTCGCCAGAGCGCCCTTGGATGTGCGCCGTTCTCGGGGGCGTTTTTGCTGGCTCCTGGAGGTGCTCTTGCCTCGGGATGCGTCCCAACAGCTTCGCGTCGCCGAGGGTGTTCTGGGATTGCCCAGATCTTCCTGGACTGCCGCCAGAGATCCGATTTATGACCCGGGGGCCCAAGACACACTTCGCCAGAGTGACCTCTGGTGCGCGGCTTTTGGGGGGCGCAGGGGGGGCGAGGACCACGCGCGCAGGCCGCCACCCACCGCATCACCTCCTCAGCGATCGGCAGGCCGTGTACCAGAGGTCACGATTGCATAGGGTCACTCTTGCAGTGGCCGTTTCGGCCTGGTTCGACACCGATATCCGTCGGCCCGATCCGATCCGATTCGATATTCTTCCGACCCGATGCCACCCAGTGTTTGCATGGCGCTGTTGTGCAGCTTGGCGCAGCTGGTTCGCTTCGACTCCGACTCCGCGCCGATGCAGTCCGAGTCGACGCGCAATCCGATTCCATCCGATTTCTCGATTCGGGGTTGATTGATCGGCACGGACTCGGTTCGCCGGAGTCTCGGTTCGTCGTTGTTTGGTTCGCCAGGGCTTGGTTCCTTCGCGGGGCTTGTTTCGTCCGACTCGACTACTCCAGATTTCGTAATAAAAGGGAGGGGGTCTGGACCCTCCAAGACAAGCCATTTCAGACCTCCCCCGTGGGAGAACCCTCCAAAACATCGTCCCCAGACCCTCCCCAGGCCCTCCAAGATAGCCTGGAAGAGACCCCCCCCCCGAAATGAGACCCCCCTCCCTTTATTACGAAATCTGGAGTAATCGTCCAGCTCGGTTAGCCGGGACTCGCTTCGCCGGAGCTCGGTTTTCGCCGGGCTGGGGCTCGTCTCGCGGGGGGTCGTTGCAACCAGGGCCTGTCTCGCCAGGGCTCGCCTCGCCGGGCGGGCGGACCTTACTTAGCGGGCGGGTCGGGTCGGGCGGGCGGACCTCAACGGTCAGGAGCGAAAGAAGGACGTACATGTACATGAATCCACGCTGGTTTCGAGAGTACGCATTGCGCAAATGTTCGTATGACGCGGCCGGTCTCGCGGATCGAGGGGCCGTGTTCATGTACATAGCTTGGCGCGTACGTCCTTTGTGGGCTCCCTAAACGGGCTGGTCGGTTCGGGCGGGCGGGACATCAAAGTATGATGCGTCGTCGAGGTGGCACGCGCCAACCCCAACGGGCGGGTCCAGTCGGCCGGGGGGACCCTGAGGGGCGGGTCGGGTCGGGCGGGCGGACCCCTCACGAGCGGGTCGGCGGGCGGGCGGCCATCGCCTCGTCGGGGGCCGGAGCCAGGCGAAACGAGCCAGGCGAACCGAGCCAGGCGAGCGGAGCCGAGGCGAACCGAGCCGAGGCGAACAAAGCCCGGACAAATCGAGCCGGGCGGATCGAGCTGGGAGAACCGAGCCCAGTTGAATCGAGCCGGGCTAATCGAGATTCGGGCGAATCGAGCCTACGCCGACTGAATTTCCCTTGCGTGTAAGCACGAGGAGAGGGCAGGGGGTGCGACCCCTATCAAGGGCCTGTGCGCGCCCTCGCGTAACCCCGAGTCGGGCCCAAACAGAGTTGGCTAGCCGAAAATCCAACAAAGTCGGGTCAGTAGCGTCGGCATCTGCGAACGGATAGGGTCACCCTTGGGCTCGAGGCCCACTCTTCGTGCGCAGCCCCGAGGAGAGCGCAGGGGCGCGACCCTGCAGGGGTCGATCGTGGGCGGGGCCCTGGTGGTCCACGACGGGGGCGCCGCCCGCCGCGGCCGCTTCGACAGCCGCCACATCTCTGGTCGGACGAAGGGTCAGGAGCAAGGTGAGTAGGAGGCCACATGCGGACCCTACACCTTGGGCGATGCTTAAGAAAACCTAAGTTTTCGTCCAGAGTCTCGATGATTTTTAATTTTTCAATGTAAATCCGAAGATTTTGATAGAAGTTCTGGGTTTTATTCAATTTCTGAGACTATGAATTTCTTAACCCATGATTTCTTAAGCATTTCGCAGGGTGTACCCCACCTCCCCACGATTTCTGAGGGGGCGGGTGGGGTTCACTTCCTCCGGAACCTCCCGAGCGAAGAGGAACCCCACCTCCCCCCTCAGAAATCGGGGGGTGGAGCGGCAGGCTTCGCGTGTGGCCTCCTAGTGAGAGGGGGGGGGATGGCTCTGGGGAGGGGGGGAAACATCGACCCCGGCTCGCCCACTCATCGCCGATAGAGGCCCGAGGCCCCGCCTCCGCCCAGGAGCGTGCGGATGCGCTGTCGGTAGCCTGCCGTGGAGGCCCATGCCACGAAGCGCCCTGCTTGCCTCCAGGGTACCCTGGGTGTCTTGGGTTTCGATGGTTTTACTATGGAGAGCGTGCCGTTCCCACACCAGAAATTAGTGGACGAGCTGTGTTCTCCGGGATCGGGTTTCTTGTGGAAGGTTTCTTGTGGTCGAGCTCCTGCTGTACCGCCGATCTGTCGGCGAAGTATCGCCAGTTCCAGGCCGATGTCCCGCACGCTGAGCCACCCGATCGTTGCCCCTCAGGGAAGGGGGTACGATAATTAGGTTCGTTTCGTACCGAAGTGGTGGCGATCCCAGCCCGAGAGATCAAGGTTGAACGCCGGCAGTGGCCGCGAATCGGCCGATAGTGAACGACCTGCGCTATCGGAGAGCGCCGAACGTTCAAGGTTGAACGGTTCACGCGGTGTTAGAGACCCTTGTCGAGGTCGTCACGAGACGAGCCCGCCGTGCGAAAATTGCTGCATGCAGGCAGTTTCGGCCCCGCCCCCGGGCGGTTTCCAAGATTGCACTTGCGCCTACGGCGCCTGGAGGCGCAGGTAAAATCGGCCACGTGTGCCGATTCGCAAAACCCACTCTGCTGACCCCCCCCTCTCGTCCGACCCGAGCCTCCGCTGGGACGACGGCGAGCGGTGGACCCGGCGCCCAGACCCCTGCGGGGAGGACTCGCAGGCCGTGTTGAAGCTCAGTTCGAAGGAGACACATCGGCACCAGCATCACCTTCTGGACGGACGCGCGGATGTCCTGGATCTGCGCCGAGCCCCCTTGCGGCGCCTCCGGCGCCGCCCCTTCTTGCTCCCCCAAACAAGGGGAGGGGTGCCCAGCGCCGATCCAAGAAGTCCGAGCGTACCTCAGGAAGGTCAGACATGCTCGTGCCGATGCTCTGCTTCTGCCGTACTCCCGCAGATTGCCCTCGCTCTCCATTTGGACGCCGTCGCGGAGCCGCTCCGCGCCCCGGACCTGGAGGCTCCCGCCGAGGCGAGGTGCAGGAGGCCGCTGCTGAGCTTTGTCGTCGCCTACGCCTTCGCCACGGCGCAGGCCGACGTCATATCCGACCTGTACTGGGCCCTGGTGTGCCTCTCACAGGAGGAAGAGGAGGACCGATGGACACGCAGGGAGTCACGGGGCCGTGGAGGCAGAGGCTGTGCGGTGCAAGCTGCGTGGTGCGAGCGAGCTGCGTGGTAGCAGCTGGAGGTGAGAGCTGCGCGGTGCGGGCCGGAGGTGCAAGCTGCTCTGCTGCGCGACCCGCGCAGTGCCAGCACGGTCGCGCCCGCGAAGCTCCCACGAGCGGGCACGGGCGAGAGCGCGGCGAGACCTCGGCGGACCCCCCCCCCCCCAGGCGCACGGGGCGCCCACGGGGCGCACTTTTTTGCGTCGGCGGCTGGGCAGGGTGACCGCGCTGGCGAAGGGCTGCCCGGACGGGGACACCGCTGCAGCGCAGTGTGCCCCCATGCATGCAGGGGGGGAGGGGAAGAGCAGAAGAGGAGGCGGCCCACGGGGCGCACAGGGGGCGCCCCACGAGCGGGCCCCCGGCGAAGCCTCGGCGGAGCCCCGCGCCAGGCGCCCCCCGCGGCGCCAGCGGGCGGGAAGGCCGGGCGAAACCTCGGAGGACTCGCCTGGCCCGCGAGGCGCCCAGGAGCGGGCCCTACAGGGGCGACCCATGCCAAGAAGCACCCTGCTTGCCTCCAGGGTGCCCTGGGTGTCTTGGGCTTCGATGGCTTCGCCATGAAAGGCGTGGCGTTCCCACACCAAACATCGATGGATGTCCTGGGGTCTCAGGGCTGGGTTTCTCGTGGAAGGTTTCTTGTGGTCGGGCCCCTACTGTAGACGGAGTTCCGGTGGACCCACCCAGCGCACGAGGCGCCTATGTGGCTTACAGACCAGAGCAAGAGCACCCACGTGCAAGCATTGCCTGCGAGAATTGTTGGAGGTCCGCGCGAACTTTTTGGATGGGCGCTCCCCTCCCCCCCCCCTGCGCTCGGAGCGCGCCAGCGGCGGCGCCGGAGGAGCCGCCAGGGGGGAGGGGGGCGGGCGGGCAGCGCCGATCCAAGCAGTCCGCGCGGGCGGACCTCTGAGAGCCTGTGCCTGTGCCGATCTCTCCGCCTGGAGGAGGAGCGGGCCGGTCGGCCGCCGCAGGGCGCGGCGCGAGACCTCGGCTACAGGGCCTCCCGCATCGCTCTGCTGCGGCTCGTGAACAACGAGCTCCCGCACTTGGTGCCGGACTGCGGCAGCCAGGAGAGGAGGCCACATGCGAACCCTACCCCTACGCCCCATGATTTCGGAGGGGGGGGGGGACACTACCTTCGGGAGCTCCCGAGCGGAGTGAACCCCACCCTCCGCCTCAGAAATCGTAGGGGGCAGGGGTAGGGTTTGCACGTGGCCCCCTACAGGAGGACATGGCGCGGTTTCTGTTGCTGGCGAGGCGGATGCTGCAGGGGCAGAGGGAGGTGCTCCGGGCCTTCCACAGGCAGAGAAGGACGATCTGCTGATGCCGCCACCCTTCCCTCGTCCCCACGGCTGGATTTGCTTCGGAAGCCTGGTCAGAACAGATGGGATCGGAGGATCGTATCACATCGGCTGTGTATCGGCGATGCTGCGCGATCTGGGGTCAGATGTTCTCCGCCCTGATGTCGCCAGGACATCGGCGATGAGGTGCGATCCTCCGACCCGATCTGGTTCGGCCCTATTTGGGGAACACGCGCAAAGTGCATACACATACATGTTCGGAGGTCCGAGCGGATTTCTTGGGTCGGCATTCAACGTGTTAGCCGCATCACGAAGTGGAAGGGCAGCTTTCCAGGAGTACCCATGCATGTCTGCCTCTTGGTCCGCTCTAAACCCCAGCCATGCGCTTCCAACATCCGCCTCAACTTTTGCGTCCAAGGGCATTGCATCATTACCGCGTACGCGGAAGCGGAAGCGACTGCATCGACACAAATGTTCAGAGGTATGCGCGGATTTCTTGGATCGACGTTTGGCCCCCCTCCCCTGGCGCGCGGGTTGCACCAAGGGCGGCGCCGGATTCGCCACCAGGGGGCCCAGCGACGATGCAAGATTGCCCGCGGACATCCGAGAGTCGCTCAAACATACTTCTACGATGAAAGCGTTGCCCACCCGAGGGCGACGCGCGCGTTGAGACATCTCAGAGTATATGCTTCATGGCTGGCGTTGCCTGATCAAAACTGCGTTGCTTTGCCTAAACAAATTCCGAGAAACGGATGTATCAAATTGCGTTGCCTGATCAAAACTAGATAAGCCATCATTCCCTACCTGGGCTTTGCCTAGAAGGGTTCTTACCCTGTTGGCTTAAAGGGCCCGGCAGTGGACCTCGCCCCAGGCGGTTCCCCTAGGATCCGCCCCGCGGTTCCCCCAGTTGCGCCCCCTGGGTTCACCCAGCTTAGCTTAGCTAAGCTTAGCTTAGCTTAGCTTAGTTTGTCTCACCTTAGCTTAGCTTAGCTTAGCATTGCCTAGCTTGGCTTAGCTTAGCTTAGCTTAGCTTATCTACCATACGGTTAGCTTAGTTTAGCTCGGTTTAGCTTGGCTTAACTCAGCTTAGCTTAGCTTAGCTTAGCCTAGCCTAGCTTAGCTTAGCTTAGCTTAGCGTAGCTTAACTTACCTTAGCTTAGCTTAGCGACGCGCAGCATAGCGCAGCGCAGAATTAGCACAGTATAGCATAGCATAGCCAAGCATAACATAACATAGCATACCATAGCACAGCATAACATAGCATAGCTCAGCATAGCTCAGTATGTCATAGCATCGCATACCATAGCATAGCATAACACATCATAGCGTAACCTATCATATCATATCATATCATATCATAGCATAGCATAGCACAGCACTGCTTATCATAGCACAGTGCACCATAGCATAGCATAGCATAGCATAGCATAGCGTAGCACACCCTAGCCTAGCCTAGCCTAGCCCAGCCCAGCATAGCATTGCGCAGCATAGCATAGCATAGCAGAGCAGAGCAGAGCATAGCAGAGCAGAGCATAGCATAGCGCAGCACAGCATCCACTACTACTGCTGCTAATGTTGCTTTCCTAGAGGCCCCAACTCCTAGGTAGGGTCGCACTGGGATACTTTCGTAAACGCAAGAACCGGTTTACTAAAATCAAACACGGATTTTCTAAATCAGGGGCCGCTCTTCGAAATCCCAGATCCTATCATTGCCATGATCTGAGTGGCTCGATCAATTTCGCTTGGTCTTGCTCCAGGTGTGGCAGCAGCACATGGATCTCATCATGAACCATAGCGGCCGGGTGCATGGCGGCAGCGGGTCGTGGAATTACAAGACAGAGGTCGTCCGCGACGCGCTGCGGCGTTGGCGGGAGCTGCGGAGGAATTCGCGGCACGCCAGCAGGCCCGACGTGGACGAGGACCGTTCACTGGTGATGTGTTCAAAGGTCAGGAGCTTTGATTCTATAGGCTTACGCCACATCTGCCGACTCCTCCTATATAAACGACTGTGCCTCCAGGACTGCATTTCACGAGGCTTGTCCGAATCATGGCACGGCGCTCGACATCGTTCCTGTTGCTTCGTTGCTGTTATCGTACATCTTGGTGCTCTTTTGAAGCCTTTTGGTGGCATCTTGGCTTGTCTGCAGGCCATATCCGGCCGCCTCGAGGCATCTTGGGCCAAGTTTTGGGGCCTCTTGGGGGCTTCCTGGGGGCTTCTTGGAGGCCTTCGGGGTTCTCTTGGGGGTCCCTCAGGGCTTCGTGGGCTGTTCTTGGGGCAGGCTGTGGGCGTCTTGGGACGGAAGGCTCGAAAAGGTGCCCTCTGGGCTCCGTCTTGGAGCAGTCTGGGGGCCCTCTTGGGCTGTCTTGGGGGCTTCGACCCTTCCGGGGGGCCCCTTTGGCCGTCTGGGGGCGATATTGAAGGTTTCTTTGTCCGTCTGGGACGTTGTGAAAAACGAATAGGCAAGCATGCGAAAAATGCTTGTTTTTCGAAGGGGATGGGACGATTTCTGTTTCTTGGGACCCTCTTGGGGCGCATCTTGGGAGCCTTTTGGGGCGTCTTGGCAGCTTCGGAGGCCGCCTGGAGGCCATCGTGGGTGTCCAGGGCGATATTTCGGCGAATCGTGCCCCCCTGGGACCGTCTAGGGAGCGTTTTGGTGCCTTCTTGGCCAGTTTTGGAGCCCTCCGCTCCCCCGTGACGCGTTCCGGGGTCGCGTTGGGCGAAGGGGGGGCCGGTCGAATTGCCGATTTGGGTTTTTTTCTGGGGGGATTATAGAGGGGGATAGTCTCACACGCCTAGAGACCCACAAGGGGTCGGCGGACTTAGCGTGTCGCGCTGCTGGTTCCGGCCCACCGCGCTTCGTCGCGACACGCTAACAACATCGCGGTCTCCAAGTGTCTACGTCCCGAGCCTTTTCACCGTCTCCCGCCCCCTGGAGCGGAGCCACACGCTATCAATTCGCAGGGCAAAGCGTATCGCCTTGGCCGCGGCCGCGACGCGCTCAGCAAAAGTTACTCAACGTAACAGAGATTTTGGGAGCTCAGCGTGGATTTCTTCGGTCGGCGCTGGGCGCCCTCCCTGGCGCGCGGAGCGCGCCAGAGGCGCCGGAGGCGCCGCTAGTGGGGTCCAGCGCCGATCCGAGACATCCGCGCGGCCCTCTCAAAGTCTATGTTTGTGTCGCTTGATCTTCTGCCAGTGCCGTCGCTCTTGCCCGTCCTGGGGTCGGGGGCCCCGTGCAGTGGTATGGATGCGGTCGGTTCACGTGGCGATGCGCGCGGGCAACGCGGGCGAAGGCGTTCAAGGTTGAATTCTGCGTCGCGGGAGCACCGACGGACACTGCGCCCCCGTTGGACCCGACGCAATCCAATCTTGAACGACGGGGGCCGCGATCGATTCAAGGTTGAACGATCGACGCCGTGTCACAAACCTTGGCGTGCGCCGATGCCGCGCGAACCTACCGTAAAGTATCGATCGGCCAGAGGAGCTGCTCAGGTCTCCTACGCGGAGCCTTTCCAGGAGCTCGCTGGACGAGGAGGGCGAGCGGAGGATGATCTCCCCAGCGCGGTCCGACACGGACATGGTCTCGCCTGAGGACAGGGGCTCGGCGGCGTTCTTGTCCTTGCCAATCGACCCCACGGTCCGCGAAGAAGAAATAGCCACATAGACATGATTTTTGTTACGGTCAGCGCTGGCCTCTTCGATCGGCGCTGCCCCCAAGCGGGCGGCGCTGGAGGCGTCAACAGAGGGTCAGCGCCGATCCGAAAAATCTACGCGGACCTTCGAAAGGCCAGTCCAGGTCAATGTTGTTTTTCTTACTCTAGGTTCAGTTTCGCGGCATAGTCATCGACGAGACCGAGGTGATCCCGTCGAAGCAGGCGCCTCTGCTGCTGACGTGCAGGACCAGAGGCATACGCTCCCGCTTGATAAGTTCGCCGCACCAGACCCCAGGCGGGTGTTGAATGAACATTCTCTTCATTGTACGCACATTCAGGCACATTAGGTTCCCGCGCTTCTGAGACGAAGGGAGCGGAAAACATTTTGCTTGCGGAGTTTCGCGCGGACCTCCGAATGCTTATATGTTTATGCCGTTGTTCTCGTTCTTCGTAAGTTTTCCGCGTTTGACCTCCCGCGTGAGGTTTTGCGTGAGCGGCTCGTGCATCACGCGGCGTGCCGCGCGGCATGAGCCGTCGCGCAGAGTCGCCATGTCCTCGTACGGAACTCCTCTTGTATTGCCGTCCATCCAGGCGAACCAGACGGTGGAAACGATGAGATCCAGGAGAAATACTTGCTGAAGGTTGGCGACGACCTGCGGCAGGATCAGTTGATGCTTCAGATGATGGCCTTGATGAGCTGCGTCTGGCAGGACGCGCATCCTTCGTCCCCTCAGGCCTGGACGTTGCAGAAGACTCTCGGCAGGCGTTGCTGCCTCCTGCGCGACCCAGGTACCCTGACAGACCGATCCTGCCTGTGTGAAGCCTCTGCGGTCGAGAGTTTGGGTCGTGCTTTAGCCCACAATCCTTCCCTGCTTCTGCGACGTCGGATCTCGGGGCCGCGTCTCTTCTGCTCCGTCCGGATTTCCTCTCCCCTCGTCGTCCCTGGGACGCCGACGGGACGTCTCTCGAAAGAAGGCCGACGCCGATGCCGGCACTGGGGGACGACAACTGGTGCGGCGGCGACGACTTTGACGGCGGCGGCGTTGCCGACGCCGACGACGCCGAAGCCGACGTCGGTGCCCGCGGCGGCGACGACTTCGACGACGGAGGCGGCAACGCGGAAGCCGACGCCGACGTCGCTGCCGACGGCGGCGACGACGACGACGACGTTCACGACGGACGCATTCGTAGCCTATTTTCACAAGCGCGCTGCATTTTGACAGTGCGCCCTGGGTTTCTTTGGTTTGTGCTCGGGCTGAAAGCTTATAGGGGTAGCGAAGAAACCACAGCTGGCGGGATACGGTGAGTGTTTGGACGCTGAGGTGCTTTGCGCGAGCCATCAATGAACCGCCTGGCCTGGCCCAAGGTAGCCTGAGTTGCTTCGCTGGCAGCCGCTTAGCAAGGAGCCCAACGCTGGCCGCAGAAACTTTGCGACTTTCAGAGTAAGGAAGGAGGAGGAGGAGGAGGAGGAGGAGGAGGAGGAGGAGGAGGAGGAGGAGGAGGGGGAGGAGGAGGGGGAAGAGACCACGATCAGGTGGGGACCCTTCGCTTGGGCTCGGAAGGGGCTCGAGGTTCCTTGGGTCCTTCCATGGCTGTGCCTCAAGCCCTGCTCGGGCACGCAGGCGCTTCTGGTGCCAAAAGGGGCTTCGTTACTATTTTGTTGCGTTCCTTCCTTCGTCGGCCGGACTGTACGACCGTCCGCCGAATCCCAGAAGCGGGGAGGTGCGGCGTCCGATTTCGCGCGCGTTGTTTGCCGCTTCCCGTCGTGGTACCTGCTTGAAGTTGTGGTTGGTTTGGTCTCTTTCCCCCGCGCCAGGTGCGGAACGACGCTCCTGGGAGGCTTCGGGGTCAACCTCGTGGGAGCCTTTTTGTTCAGGGCTCCTGGGGCCTTTCGGGGGGGGGGCACAGTTGGCGTTTTCTCAACAGCCCTGGGCGTTTACTGCGCAGTCCTGCGCTGTTCGACTCCTGCCTTGAGCGTTGGTGCTGAATGGCTTCGCTTCTAGGGGGGGCTTCTTGTTCTGGTGGTCGTTGTGCCCTCCAGCCATGGCCACGAGGGCGACCCTGGAGGCCCAGAGCGAGCCCACAGGGCGGGCACCACGGCGGCCCCCGCTCCCTCGCCGCCGTGAAGCAGAGGGTCCCGACGGACACGGGCCCGGAGGTCCTCCGCCGTGCTCGGGCTCCTCGGGGCCCCTCTGCTCGGACCCCCCGTGGGGGCGGCGAGGGGAGCGACCCGAGGGGTGCAGAGCTGGGTCCCCGGGGGAAGGCCCTGGGAGCCCGTCGTGTCCAGCGGGGGCGCCCCTGTGGGCCCGGATGGATCCCGCAGAGCGGGGGCCACGGCGGGCCCCCTTCGGGGAGCTGGCCCCCGCAGATGACGAGTGTGGCATCCGTGGCTGTCAGGGGGAGGGGGGGGGGGGAAAGGGGGAAGGAGGGAGGGGAGGGAGGGGAAAGGCTGAAGGGGGGGGGGGAAGGAGGGAGGAGGGGAGGGAGGGAAGGAGGGAGGAGGGAAGGAGGCTGACGGGGGGGGGGGGGAAGGGGGAAGGAGGGAGGGGAGGGAGAACAGACAGAGGACAGGGAGGAGGATGCCCGGAGGCCCACACTCTTGACGATCCGCGTGTTCCACCATCCCCCATCCCGAAACTGCGCCATTGGAACTGTGGGGAGGAGGGAAATTCATCAGCAGATTATGCAGCAAAGATGCCAGCAATGTCGGAGATAGAAATCGACCCAGGAGGGGGGCAGTGCATGGGAGGTCGTGCCAGCAGAGGGGGGTTCCTCAGAAGACTACCGACACACTGCCAGGCAGCGCTTGGCATTCTGCCACGCCTCAACATTCCAGGGGACACGGTGGCGGATGTCGTCCTGTCTTCCTACAGGAAGTTCTTCCCTCCATCCGAGGTGAGGGCTTGTACCGCTGGGAGAATCGATGTTCGAGGACCTCGGAAGGCGGTGGATATGGATCTGATTGGCCCAGGGGGTAGCCCCACGTAAGGTCATGTCCGCTGCCCGCTGAGGTCCCCGAACATCGACCACCCTGGCAGTGGTGATGGATCAATCCATGGATACAGTCCGCCTCGCACTCAGGAACGCTCTGGAGCCTCGGACCCAGACACGACCCCTACTCCTCCTCCTCCTCCTCCTCCTCCTCCTCCTCCTCCTCCTCCTCCTCCTCCTCCTCCTCCTGCGATCGACGACTGGCGACCGGCCAGCGGCGACGGCCGCGGCGCAGCCTGTATCTCCAGGAGCGGCTGCCCTCTGCGGACGCCCGGCTACTGCAGATCGCCAACTTCCGGGCGCTCGCAGTCACTCCCCAGGCTGCCGCCGTCCCGCGGGGTAATCGCCGCCGTCGTCCTGTCACGATCGAAACATTCGGTAGCAAATCATGGGAGGCTTTTGTGCCCTCGCAATTTTGTCTTTAGCGTCGATTGGCGCCGATTAGCGGCTGGGAGTCGATGAGATAGCGTCGATTTCGCGTCGATGTTGGCCTCTCGTGGCGGGCTTCGGACCCAAGGTTGGTCAAGAGGTCCGGGGGCCCATGTCTCGAACAAAATCGAGCTGCCGGATTTCTGGTGCGCCTCCGTCGCCGCCGTCATCATCGTCGGCGTCGTGGCCGTCGCCGTGGCGTCGTCGGTCTTCCTTCACAGGCACAACCCGACGAAACCTCCAGGCACCAGTTCTCATGAGATTGTTTTTTTATCCTCTGGGGGGTAACGCTCGTTACCCGGGCCTCGCCCCCCCCCCCCCCCCCGTAACGGTAACGCTCGTACGCGGGGGGGGTCTCGGTCTTCCCCTCCGTCGTCGTCGTCGTCGTCGTCGTCGTCGACGGCGCCCGAAAACGGCCTCCGGAGGCCGAAACAGGCGGCAAACGTCGTCGTCGTCGTCGTCGACCTCGTCGCTCGTCGCTCGTCGATCATCGTCGTCGCGCGCGCGGGCGCGGGCGTGGTGCCGGGACCACGCGGCGGGCTTTGCGCTTGTACTCGAATCGCAAGCCACTGTGGTGCTCTCAGGCAGAGAGTGCTGCTCGCGCGCATACTATGGCGATCGCAGAGCGCCCCTGCTTCGCCATACCCCGCCCAGCCCAAGCGTTACCGTTACCCGGGGGGCACCCCCCCCCCCCCCCCCCGGGTAACGAGCGTTACCGGCCGGAATAAAAAAATGATCTCCATCACTGCGCATCGTGATCGTCGCTGCCTGGCGCCATCGTCGGCGTCGTCGTCGCCGCCACCGGTGTCGTGGTGTTCAGGGCGGCAAGCCGACACACACGTCTGTTGTTTGTTCGTGATGTTTGCCCCGTCAACGTTTGTGCGCCCTGACGGGTAGAAGCTAAAAATTGCATCTGACAAAAATAATGGACGGCGACAGGCAGGGTATGTGAAGTTCGTGGCGGACTCGGTGCCGCTGTCTGACGCCTTGCACGAGTCCCGCGGCAATTTGTACCACTGGCTGGAGCATCGGCGCCTCGAGGTCGCCTGGCGAAATCCCAGATCGCGCCCCTTGGACGCATCAGTTTGTTTGGCAGTGGCCCGCAGTCCGATTCACCTGCACACGTAGCATGCGCTTGCGTCCACCGTGTGCTTCTGTGACGGCCCTTTGGACGACAAGGAGGTTCGGGAGATTGGTGAATCGTGCGTTTCGTCAGCGATTGAGTTTGCGTCGGAGTTGCGACACCCATAATTACTCATGTTTTGGACTCGTCTCTCATCATCCTCAGACATATCCCCGTTCCCGCTGGTCTAGGGTTCTTTGGCGCCACTTGCCTACCCTGTCGAGGTGGGGTGCATCCACACCACAAACCCTCACGGAGACGGCATCGCACAATGTCACGCGCCGATCGTTGGTCTCGGTGCGGCTGCTCGATGTGATCAACGGTCGTGGCCCGTGTTTTCGCAGGTGCTTGTCTTCAGGCAGATGTCGGTCAGTCGGTCGATCGGATGATGATGTTGATGATGATGATGATGATGATGATGGTTTTGGTGTTGATGATGATGACAATGATGATGTTAATGATGATGGTGATAATGATGATCATGGTCGTGAAAATGATGATGGTGACGATGATGATGAAGTATGATGCCGATATCGACGATGAAGCATATAGTGTTGTTGTTGATGATGTTGATGTAAATGTTGATGATGCTGCTAGCGTTGATGAAGTTGATAGAAGTTAACGATCATGGTAATCATGATGACGATGATCATGAAGATGATGATGATGATGATGATGATGATGATGATGCTGATGATGATGATGCTGCTGATGATGATGATGCTGATGATGATGATGATGAGGATGATGGTCATGATGATGCTGACGGTGATTCTGATCATGAGTACGATGATGATGCTGATGATGTTTACGATGATGATGATGGGTATGAAGACGGTGATAATGATGATGATGGTAACATTATTGCTGATGCTAATACTGGTGCTGATGATGTTGCTGATGCTGTTGATGTGATGATGGTCGTGAATGTGATGATGGTGCTGGTGCTGATGCTGATGCTGATGCTGCTAGTGCCGCTGATTACGATTATGTATGAAAGCGACAATGCTGCTGTTTGTGATGCGGATGATGTTTCTGCTATTGTTGCTGCTGCTGTTGCGTCTGATGCTGATGGTGATGATGATGCTGATGACGACGTCGATGACGATGACGATGACGATGACGATGACGATGACGATGACGATGACGATGATGATGATGATGATGATGATGATGATGATGATGATGATGATGATAATGATGATGATGACGATGACGATGACGATGACGATGATGATGACGATGACGATGATGATGATGATGCTGATGCTGATGATGATGATGATGACGATGATGATGATGATGATGATGATGATGATGATGATGATGATGATGATGATGATGATGATCATTTCTGGTCGCGTGGGCGTGGAAGGACAATCAACGTCTACGTGGACACAGGCGGAGAGCCGACCACGCTGGTGAGCAGCACCAGCACGGATCTCGCAGTGCACTGTGGCGAGTGGTGCTGCACCCTGCCGCGTGCCGCAGCACCTGCGAGTGCGACAGGAACGACCTGCCCCAGGCACTCAGACCCGGAAGATCCGAAGCGATGATGGCCAATGGACGCCATCGCCCAAATATGGGAACCGCCTCGCGGGAGCCACCGCCTGAGGGAATCGACGTTCTTCCTTTGGTCGAGCGCGCTCTCTGATCGTCGCACAGTTCGTCCATAGTCGCTTTGCGCTTCGCCAGCGTAGGAGCCGCGGCGCGTGGAAGTCGCCTGCACAGGAGCCGCCGCGTGGAAACCGCCGCAGTAGGAGCCGCCCCTGGGTGCGCAGGAACCGCCTGCGTGGAAGCCGCTGCGCGTACGGGCCGCCTGCGTGGGATCCGTCACCGTGAGACTGGATTCCGTGGGAGCTGCCGCGGGAGCTGTTGTGGGAGCCGCCGCCGCGGGAGCCGCCGCGTGTGAGCCGCCTCCGTGGGAACTGCTTCCGTGGGAGCCGCCGCCACGGGAACGCCGTGGGAGTTGCCGCTGTGGGACCCACCTCCGTGGGAGCTGCCGCCGTGGGAGTCACCTCCGTGTGGAATCCGCCTCGAAGGAGCCGAAGCCGTGCGAGCCGCCGCCACGGTAGCCGCGGTGGTAGCTGGCGAGGCCCGCCTCCGGAAGAGTCGCCGTCGTTGGAGCCGCCGCCGTGAAGGCCGTGGGGGGCGTTACCACGGGAGCCGCCTCCGCGGGAGCCGCCGTGGGAGCCGCCGTGGGGGCCGCCGCCGTGGAAACTGCCTCCGCGTGAGCAGCCGCCGCGGGAACCGCCGCCACGGGAGCCGCCCTGGGAGCGGCCGCCGCGGGAACCGTCTCCGAGGGAACCGCCGCCGAGGGAACCGCCGCCGTGGGAGCCGCCGCCGCCGCGGGAGCCGCCGCCGTGGGCGCTGCCGCCGCTGAAGGCGCCGCCGTGGGAGCCACCGCCGTGGGAGCCGCCGTCGTGGGAGCCGCTTCCCTGGGAACCGCCGCCTGTAGCGGGCCGCCCGGCGCCGCAAGTAGGAGCCGCCATGAGTGGGGCCGAACTTGAACACCACGTGCAGGCCCAAGGGAAACTGGGCGTAGTGGCGCCAGATGGACCGATACTGAGCCCGTACACTGCTTGGCGCCGGTGCCGCCAATTTGCGAGGGACAGTTGGAGCCCGAGGGGAAAGTGCATGTGGACGTGAACGTGAGAGTGGACGTAAACCGTTGCACCACCGTTGGCTGAAAGCCGGATCACATGTTGTTGCTGATGATGAGGATGCGGGTGATGATGATGATTTTTATGGTGAGCGTGATGGTAATGGTGATGGTGGTGGTGATGATGATCATTGTCAGGTTCTTGATTCGGATCGTGGCCATGATGAACACATGGCCATGCTGATGGTTATGATGATTCTGTTGTTGATGTTGCTATGGATGCTGGATGGTGACGATGTTGTTGGTGATGGCGATGATGATGACCATAGTGTTCATGTTGGTCATGCTGCTGATCATGACGACGATGGGTTCGATATGTACACCACCACGTTTGGTCAGCTATGGCGCCAATGCATTCGTCGAGGGGATTCGGTGTATAGTCGCTCCAGCATCCCATAGCTCGACAAGAGGGGGCGTCTATACACCGAGTTCCTTAGCCGACCAAGCGACGTTGTGTACATATTGAGCCCCTAAAAGTCGGGACACAGCAATTGCCAGGTGTTTGAGCCTGTCCCAGGTGTCCCCCCAACCGCCAGCGCGTAGCCTCGGTGCAAGAGCTCGAGGGTGTGAGACGGGGGTTCGAGAACCATGCGATATCATAGATTTTATGGCGCCCATTTCTTCTTCTGTCAATGCGTTCCCTGGTCTGCCCTTGTCCGTGCACATGCCGCGGCTCATGATGCGCTAACCCCCCATTATTCGGCTCGCACAGAGAGATGGCGTCCCGATCCCCGCACAATTTCCACCAAATGGGGCAGGGTTGGTGGCACTGGGGGTAGGGGGAGCTTGTCTTGCTGTGTGGAGGACTATCAAAGGAGAAGAAGCATGTTGCCAAAGCAATTCCAGATGTCTCAGACATCTTTTTAAACATGGTTCAAACATGTTTAAAACACTTTTGGAGCACGTTTCCCACATTTTAAGCACATTGAGCATTCAATGATAGGACTGCTGGGGTGGGTGCCCATTGTCGTGGCATCCACAAGTCTTGCTGCGGGTGGTGAACATCGACCCCCACCCTCGGCGACTCGGACGTGGGTCGGGGCGAGGGGCGCCGGCCGGCGAAGGAGGCAGGGGGGTGCCTCTCGGAAGGGGTCGGGGGCCTTGTCCGGGAGGCTTTTCAGAAGCCACCCTCTGGGCTGCCCGCAGGCACCTCTGAAGTGCCTTTCCTGGGCTGCTCGCAGCACCTCCCAAGTGCCTTTTCCTATCCTGCAGGACAGAAGAAGCTCCAGCGTCTTGCCTCGTAGGGGGGAGGGGCAGCTGGCATTTCCGCTGGGTTGTGTCCTGGAGGTCGATACCTTCGACCAGCCTCGCCCGCCCCCTCCGTGCGCACAGCGGCCAACCCCTCCCCCCCGGTGTCACGAGGCCTCGGCAGGGCGGCGCTCCCTGGGCCCAGCAGAGGGCGGAGCGGGGGCGAGGCTCGTGTTCCCGGGGCCGCCGCCTGCGGCCCTCCCGAGAAGTCGGGGGTGGACAGACCTCCTACCCTGACACGTCGATTAAGGAATCGGCCGTTTTCGGTTCCTCGATCATCCTTCTCCTCATCCCCCTCCTCGATCATCCTTCTCCTCCTCGAGCCTCCTATTCCTCCTCTTCCGGCTCGATCCATCCCCTCTTCGATCCCTCTCCTCTTCGACCCTTCCGCATCCTCCTAGATCATCTATATTCGGGGTTGGACAGACCTCCCACCCTGACACGTCGATTAAGGAATCGGCCGTTTTCGGTTCGCGAGAGGGCGTCGCGGCCGTCGTTTTTGCGGGTTCAGGTCCGTCGGTTCCGGTCCCAGGCCGTTTTCACCAAGGGGAGGTTTATTAAGGGGAGGTTTGTCTACCGCCGAAGAAGCCGCACTCTTGTGCGGTCCTTCACGGGGGCCTTAGAGGGTCCCCACATTCCCAGCGGTTTTGGGGGGGGCAGGTCGCCAGCATGTCGACGTCGTCGGATTTGGTAGAACATTTGGGCGACGTGTGGACGAGAGGGTGAAGAGGGGCACTCGAGATCTGGACGAAATCCAGTCGAAGTCACATCTAGGACAGGGCCGCGGAGGTCCACAGGAGCTCTCATAAAGGCTCACCCAGATACTTCAAGCGCCTCACCGCCAGGGCCTTACCTTGGACGAGGTGCTGGACAACTTTTGCGGCAGCGTCGCGGCGTGCTGCGTCGTCACCTACATCCTAGGCCGAGCGCTCCAAGGGTGGCGGTGCAGTGTCATTCAGGGGCAACGCTGGGGAGGGGGGAATGCTCAGGGTGGGATGCTTCGACCCCCAATCGCCGATGGTGTCCTGATGGCCCACCCCGCCCTGGAACGTTCGGACGCTGATCTATCGAAGATGTATCGTCGATCCCCCCGCTGAGCTGGTCACCCCTATCGTTCCCCCTCAATCTCGGCTTGTTTACACCGCGTTCTCAGATCTCCAAAGTTTAGGAAATCGCACTGGATGATCTTTGCAGTCTTCTGTGTGAGTTCGCCGTCATTGTGTTTTTGGGTGGTCCATGCACGTCTCAGGATGGAAAGCATGCCGATTGGTCCGTAGCCCACCGTCGCGGAGCAAATCATGCTCCCGGCGCGACCTCAAATAGGGGAAAGTTCCCATTGCATGGGCGCATCGCTTGGCGCTGGGTTGGCATCGCTTGGCGGTACTTTGCATTGCATTGCTTTGCATTTCTTTGCATGTCTTTGCGTTGGTTTGCATTGCTTGGCGTTGCTGGGCATTGTTTGGCGTTGCTTGGCACCTTACGTGGCATTGCTTGGTGCTGCTTGCCACTGCTTGTCGTTGCTTTGAGTTGCTTTGCATTGTTTGGCTGTTCTTGACATTGCTTGACGTTGCTTGGCGCAGGGGAGATGTAGCAAGGAAACAAGACCGACCAACCCTTGGCAAGGCCACATCATGGAAGCAATACCAAACACCCCCGCCGGGGAGCGCCACGGTAAGGAAGCAAGACTAATCCACCCAGAGGAACAGAACGGTGAGAAACCGAGGAACGCCAAGCGAAGGAAGCAATACCCAGGAGCCCCGACGAACGCTGGCCAGCCCAGCCCTCGTACCCACCAGCCCTGCAAAGACAAGGAAGACGACCTTAGGCAACGCTAGTTGTGGACAATGGCCGAGGGCTGAATTTTGCCGTGCCGTGTTCTGCGAACCGACAAAGTGTACGTATGCGACGTCGCGAGTCTGGCGGTGTTGAAAGTGAGGCGCGCTGGTCTTTTAAATTGTCGCTAGGCAAGCTGCTGGCAATGCCGTGGTCGAAAGCGGTCCTGCCGTGTGTGTGGGTGTGGGTGTGTGTGGGTGTGGGTGTGGGTGTGGGTGTGTGTGTGTGTGTGAGTGTGTGTGTGGGTTGCGTCGCGATGCGAGCCCGTGATCGTGGGTGTACTTGGTTGCACCGTGTCTCGTGGGCGTTGCCATTCCTGAAGCGCCCGAGCATTCAGCATGATGCATCACGAGAGCCAGCCGCAGCCACGCGCTCCCACGCTCTAGCGACGATTGGGGGGGTCGAGGGACGGGACAGAGGGGCGTGCATCGGCCACGCGCAGAGGGGGGCAGGGGGAGGGGGGGAGGCTTCTTAGAAGGAGGCTGCTCCTTAGAAGGCGGGGAACTTGTCTGTAGATGTAAGGCCCGCGCCTTCTAAGAAGCAGCCTCCTTCTGCGCGCCGCCAAGTGTCCGACGCTGAGCTCGGCGTCGCCCGGGGCAGTTTGGGAGCGAGACGGAGCGCACACACATTGTCGGATTCGTGGGGCGGGTACAAATGACATTTGGAGGAGTGATGCGCGGAGGTCCCGCAGTATGGGGCGGGGTCGCCGCCAGGCATTGGCGATCGCCACTTGGAGAACCTGTGCATCACGCGCAGGGGCCAGCTGTTCCACGTAGATTTCGGTGCGCGTCGGTATATGTACCATCTCGTCCGTGTTGAACCATCGCTTGCTCTTTCCACCACGTTTGTCGTCTCTGCTACGTATTCGCGTTTCATTGCCAGATGCCCAGACGATCTCTTATCCTCGACAGGGTATACCAATAGTGTGCCATCTTCTACTCGTTGTGACAAGTGGTTGGCTGGACGGGCATTCTTCATGGTTGTGTCGCGTGATTGATGTGTGGTAGTTTGCCAGCGGAGCATGAATTTCTAATTTGATACGGATGAGTTTCAAGACTTCCAGGTGTTCTTGTTCATCCGTGCGTGTGTAAGCTCTGTATGTCAGTTAAATCATAAGGTTCCCGCTCGCTGATTAGGGAGCCTTCAGAGAACCCGAGCTGCTGTCTCTTTCACCCCCAGGGGATCCTCGAGGCGCAGCTGTCGGGGCACGCCTTCAAAGCAATTCGAATGTCGCTTGTGGGCATCAAAACGCTACGTTGCATCATTGCGGGACCGCGCATGCCCCGAAAATGGTGTCTTTTTTTGGCATCGGGCGCGGTCTCCGACGCGGACTCGACACGCACTGGACGCGAACGACATGGGTTCGACGCGAAGTCGACGCGGACATCGGCGCGATGGGACGGAAGAGGTCCCCCGAAGATGCATCATACAACGAGAGGGGGGATCAGCGGCGAGCGATGGGGGGGAAGTGAGAAGGAGGATGCCTTCCCAGAAGGAGGCGGGACTTCTCAGAAGCCCTCGGGCTTTCTGAGGAGTTTGTTGTCTCTTCTTTGAGGCTTAGCCCGAGCCTTCCGAGAAGGCCCGCCCCTTCCCCTTTCCCCCCCTCGCTCGCCGCCGTGCCGAGGGGAGGGGGGCGCGGGCATGCGCGCGCCGCGCCCGCCCGCGCGCCGCGCGCAGCGCGGCACGGCCTGTGTGTCCGCCGGCCCCGCCCGGCGGGGTCCGCAAGTCAGGGGCGGCGATAGGAGGGGATAGGCGTAGGGGGGGATGCATCGACCCCCAATCGCCCATTGATCGCCGATAAGGGCCCGGCCCGACCTGCACAGGAACGTTCGGATTTCCTATCGGGGGCCTATCGCCTATCTATCGGCGATGTAGCGCCGACTCCAGGTCGATGCTTCCCCCCCTGTGCCAGTCCCCCCCTATGGTTGCCCCTCAGAAAGGCATTTTTGGAGAGTGAATGAACATCAGAATCGGGTGAAGGAATATGAGCCCAGTCTATCTATGCATATATATATATATATAAATATATATATATATATATATATATATATATATATTTTTTTTTTTTCATCCGTTCATTTTGGTGACTCATTCAACCTATGTAGATGTTCAGTAGTTCGATGTTAATATTCAGCCATTCGGTTCTTAGATTCATTCACTTGATTTTCCATTCATTCACGTATGCACCCACGGCGCAGGGCGTCTGAAGAGTTCTAATTCTTGGAGTAGTTTACGAAGGCACTCGCAGTGTTCCTGGAGAGAGAGAGAGAGAGAGAGAGAGAGAGCCCAGCACTTGTTGTAAAAAGGAGCAGTGTGCTATCTAATCGGCGCTCTGGGCTATACCCATAGACGAGCGTGAAGGTTGCCCTGCTGTGTCCTCAGATATTCGCCAGAGCGCCCGTGCGAGCGGACAGGCGACGGGGTGGCGCGCTGCCAATGCCCCCGCGTTTGCACGCACATCGCCAACTGCATCGATGCGTTATCAATGCTTCAATCTCGCCCTAGTCTAGGCGTGCGCCCCTCATGCCCACCTTGATCCACTTGGCCCTTTGTGGTGATTTGTTGTTTTCCACTGGTCGAAGAGCCATCTCTGCACTCTTCGTCTCGCTACCTTGGGAGGTTTCATCCTGGGCGACGACCCCAAGCCGATGGCGCCTCCCGTGCGGCTTCCACAGCAGGTGGCGCAGGCCAGTGCTTCTGAGGAGCAGTAGGAATGCTTGAGGAGAAAGGAGATTTTAACCGTGAGTGGTGGGTTCTTTACCGTAAGCGTGGTGCCAGGCTAATGTATCAGCCTAGCGGTACCAGACTAGCGGTACCGGACTAGCGGTACCAGACTAGCGGTACCAGACTAGCGGTATCAGGCTAGCGGTACCAGATAAGTGGTACCACATTAGCAGTACCAGACTAGCGGTACCAGATTAGCGGTACCAGACTAAAGGACCAGTTTAGTGGTACCAGATGAGTGGTACCAGATTAGCGGTACCAGATTAGCGGTACCAGATTAGCGGTGCCAGACTAGCGGAAACATAGTAAATAGCGGTGCCAGACTAGCGGTACCAGATTAGCGGTACCAGACTAAAGTATAAGATTTGCAGTGCCAGACTAGCGGTACCCGGCTAAAGTATTTGATACAATTACCAGACTTGCGGTACCAGACATTACCAGATTAAAGTACCAGACTAAACATATTTAAATACCAGACTAATGTACCAGACTAGTACATTCCAGACTAAAGTACCAGACTGAAGTACCAGACTACACTACCAGACTAGCGGTACCAGACTAGCGGTACCAGCTTAGTGCTACCAGACTAGCGGTACCAGACTAGCGGTACCAGGCTAGCAGTACCAGACTAAAGCGCCAGAATTACAGTGCCAGGCTAGCGGTACTTGACTAAAGTATCACATTGAAGAACCATATTTGCGGTGCTATACTATCGGTACCAGACTAAAGTAGCAGACTTGCGGTGGCAGATCACGGTACCAGGCTAAAGTATCAGATTCATGTACTATTTTAAAGTGCTAGATTACAATGCCAGAATAACCCGATTTACTTACCAGGCTAATGTACCATACTATCCAGAGTAAAGTACCAGACTAAATTAGCAGACTACAGCACCAGACTAAAGTATCATACTAGCGGTACCAGGCTAAAGTACCAGACTACAGTACCAGGCTAAAGTACCATATTGAAGTACCATATTAAAGTACCAGACTAGCGGTACCAGACTAGTGGTACCAGACTAGAGGTACCAGATTAGCGGTGCCAGACCAGCGGTACCATATGAAATCACCAGATTCATGTACCAGGCTAAAGTACCAGATTGAAGTACAAGTTTAATGTACCATGTACCAGACCCATGTGCCAGATTAGTGTACCAGACCATAGTACCAGACTGAAGTACCAGACTAAAGTACCAGCTTCAAGTACCGGACTAAAGTACCAGACGCACATACCAGACTAAAGCGCCAGACTAATGCACCAGACCCGCGTACCAGACTAATCAGGCTAAAGTGCCAGACTCATGTACCAGGCTAATGTACCAGACAAGTGTAGCAGACTAAAGCACCAGACTAAAGTACCAAACGAACCCAGACGAATCAGTCAGAATGTACCCGACTCATGTACCAGTCTAACCAGACTATAGTACCAGACTGAGCTACCAAACTAAAGCACCAGACTAGTCACCCTGAAGTATTAGACTAACGTACCAGACCCATCAGACTACAGGACCAGACTAAGGTACAGTAGTTTGGTAGTGATCTGGTAACTTTGTCTGATTACTCTGGTATTTGAGCCTGGTGCAGTAGCCTGGTACTTTAGTCTGGTACTTTAGTTTGGTACCGCGCTTACGGTCAAGAACTGTTCTTGCTTGAGGAAGCAAGGGCACAGCCCCTCCAAATCTTCTTGCGAGACGCAGCGCGGTTGTTGCAACGTGTCAGCCGCATGGGGGCTTCATTTGGGGTACGGCAGGTTCGTGACGTTTCGGCGCAGCGGCCAACCCAGCGTTGCCGAAGAGTCGCGATCGTTCATGGGGTAACGACCCACGCGATGGCAGAAACCAGTGCCGACGCCATTTCGACGCGAACCTGCCGGCTTCACCTCGAATCTTGAAGATCAGTCACGTTCTTTGGTGCCGTGTTCGTCTCCAGCTTGTTGAACAGGAGGGGCGTCGCCTGACCGCCGTCCAAAACACCGACTGTATGCCACGGCAGACCCTTGTCACCTTGGCTGAACTGCGCAGCGCCGCATTCTGTAATACTGGCCAATATCATGGCGACGTTCTTGAGCGCGTGAAGCGATGGTTTGCCGCCCTCGGACTTCAACCCTTCGTGGCACCGTCGGCGCGCTTGATCGCAAAGTGCACGGCCAGTGGATTGAGGAGCGCAATTGACAATTTTCCACCCGCCATCCCTCCGCTTTTCGTGCCTTTCAGATTTACCCATATGCTCCATCCCCCCTCTCCCCCTATTTCTCGCCCCATGTTTTCTTCACCCTCTGTCCTTCTCTTCCTCTCGCCATTTGCGCCCCAATCATACAGCTGGCGCGCGGCCGAAGACAACCCCAGCCCTGGCGACTCGTACTCTTCTTTTCTTCGTGTTCCAGCTTTCCATTTTGGAGTGCTTTTCGCTTTGTGTATATCCCAGCGGTCCCGTGCCTTTTGCGAGGGGATTTGCATTCTTGACCCACCATCTTAGGGGCCACGTTTCAATCCCGCTGTTGCCTTCCACCTTCACGTCCCCCCGCGCTAGCGCGCGGAGCCGCCACCGCGCTCGGAGGACCCAGGGGGTGGGAGGCCCCACCCGGCGTTTTTGATGTTGGGCTTTCTTGCTCGACGAAGCGTTGATGTGGATACAGACGTGTAGGTGGAGGTTTGTGGATTCGCGACAGGCCCTGCGTCAACACGGATTCGGCGTGCCCCGTCACCATATCATGCGTGCGGGCGGGCAGGTCTTGACCAGTTTCTGTCGTTGATTTCGTGTGCGTGTTTCGAGGAAACGCAACCAGCGATTAAGGCGCGTTTGTTAGCGACGGGTTCCGTTTCCGTGCGGAATCGGGCGCTCATCCGCCAGATCAGGCGTCGCGGCCCGAAAAACTACCCGACGTGACGGCAAGGTTGATGCCTTGCGCTATGACAAGGCGGTGGCCCGCCGCAGCGTTTCGGAAGTTGTCGACCCCCCGTGCGGCGCCCAGTCGAGGAGACAGGTTTCAATGCCTCGGGGGTCTGAAGTGGCAGAAGGGGGGCAACAGCAACGCTCAGGGCCAGGGATGGCTCGCACGGGACGGTATGCAAATGTCCTGCGTTTCGGCGAGGACGTTTGTATACTGTTGCACGCGTTCTGTCTACCCGATTGCGATGCCAACGAGTGGGTTATCGTGCATATGTCACAAGTGTAGATTTGCGGTTGGTTTGGGGTTCGCGTGCGTCTGGGAATTGAATGTATAGATGGTGCGTTCTGTGTGCCCGCTTCGCGCCGAGTTTTGCCGCTCAATATACAGGATCCGCCTTTCTGTACATAGCCCCCTTGATTGGGGGGTCTGTGTAGTTCGTGGCCCCCTCTATCTTACATACTACTTGGCATTGTCGCATATAAAGCATCGGGCTGCCTGTGGGCAGGCGAATGGACTCTATTGATTGCCCTGGGGGGTTCACGGGGATGATCCTGCCCGTGCAGTGTGTGTCTTCTGGGGGGGAGTCCTCTCTAGAGGGGGCGAACGGAGTCTACGGATAATCTTGCTGGTCGTTGTTTTGGGGGGCGCACTTCTGTGTACAGAAACCTTTTCTGTTGATTGGGGTGCGTTCGGAGACCGCGCCCCCTTGGCCTGGATCCACCACGTGCGCCTCGGGTGACCTCCATCCAGGGACGGGCCCCGCAGGACTGTCAACGGTGCACGATGAGTGACGCATTGAGTTCGAGGCCTACTCGTAGGCGCCGTCGTCGTCCTCGAAAATGCCCCTCCGCGGCAGATGTTTGTTTCCCAATAGGCTTTAATGGGGTTCTTATGTGTTTGTGAAGAGTTGCTGGGGTCCAACCAATCACACTCAACGCAAATCAGTGCAGACCAATGCCGAACAGTCATTACCAAGCAACGATAATCAATGCAATGCAAAGCAATGCCAAACAAAAGCACTGCCAAGAAATGCCAAGCAACTCAACACAATGCTGATCAACGCCAAGAAACGCAGCGATTCCAAGACATGCTGGCCTCCCTTGGTTATTCAAGAGGCTTGCGCAAGTCCGCAGACCCGCAGAATAGGGATGAAGTCCACAGGTGAGGCCTTTGGTGGCTTCTTTCGGACCCTCGGGGGGCCTCCATTGGGCATGTTGGGGGCCTATTGGTAGTTTCTTGGGCGCCTGCTGGCTGTCCTGGGGGTCCTCTTGGGGCGGAGGGCTCGGAGCGTCAGTTCGAGTTGCCTCTCTTGGGCCCCTCTTGGGGCCCTGTTGGGGCTTTCTCGGGCCATCCTGGGCTTCTCGTGGGCCGTCTAGGGGCCATCTTCGGCCGCCTTGGGGCCCCTCGTGGGCCTCTCGGCAACGCGCAACAATTCAAATGAACGCCACTTGTTTGGGTCACTTACTCAGCTGCCCCATAACTGGGGTCGCTCCAGGTTCACTGGGTGTTCGTTCTCCAGGGGAGTTTCGCCGGAGTGTCGTCTTGCATTGATTGCCCATGATTCCATGTGCCGCCTCGCCACCCCTCCAAGCCAGCACCCAACCATGCTTTCGACAAAACAGTTTGACCTCCAGCCACCGGCCACCATCTGCCTTGGGACCATGTAGGGCCGTGTTGAGGCCATCGTGGGGCTCCAAGGGTCCGCGAGGCCGAAACAATTACAACATATTATCGCAAGTACATACGCATGGTTGAGCACACGGCATACGTTGGATACATTGCGTTCTGGCCATGACGGAAAACGTTGCCGCTCAGCACGTCACTTCCGAACGTGAATTTTCTGGCGCCCTGGTCGAATTGCACGTCGCCGTGGGCCTGGATCGCAGTTGGGTTTGATGGTGTCGCTGCCGCGCGCGGGCGACGTTGTTTGTTACATCGCCTTGGATTTCCGCCCCGCTCGGCTGCCCATGTCTTTTGGGCTCCCAGTGGGCAGCGTCGTTGCCCATCCCTCCGCCAAGTCCCCCCTTGTCTTCGACAAGGTCAAAGCTGTGATGCCCCTCGAGGAACGCGAAGATGAGGGGCCCTGTGGTTCCGAGGGGTAGCTCTTCTAGCGCTGGCTCCCGATCTTAGGTCGCTTCCCCCACCCACGCTGCTTTTGGCGTTCTCGTTCCCTCCTCCCCTCCTGCCCGCCCGCCCTCCTCCCACCAGCCCCTCGTTTTGAGTGTCGTTCCCTGCTCCCTTCCTCCTCCGTCCTCTCCTCTTGTATCCCGTCCTGCCCCCATCTGTCCCCCACCCTCTTCCAGAGTGCGCGAGACTTCGGCGTCAGAGGGGGATGGCACAGGGGAGGGGGGGTAGCAGGAGTGGACCAAAAGGGGGTTTTGGAGGATGGGCGAACGAGGAAGCGGGAGACGAGGCAGTGGGGATGAGCGCGATGAGCACAGCATGATAATCCTGGAAGGTAGGGAAGAGTCTAGCGGAGGACGGAAGGTGGAGGGATGATGCCTCACTCTTTTTTGTTGTTTTTCTTTTCTCTTTCTACCATTGCTACTGCTTCCTTGGTCGTCGCCAGTGTTTCATGCTGCCCCCCACGCGGCACGTCACAGTTCCGAGGCGTCGCCGATCTTCAACCCAGACGATGCGGTGCGTAATTCGTGGTTCCGACTCCCAGGGCCGAGCAGCCGTTCACCGCATCGCGCTGGAGCGGGGCCCGCAGCGATTTCCAAACATGCTACAGCCACGACGCCACGATGGTCAGGACGGGCCCTTGGTTTAGGTCCAAGTCTGGGAGCCTCCCGAAGAGCCCTCCCGTTCAGCGGCCGGCGCTCCCGATTGGCAGCACGAGGACCGTGGTGTGCCCGGGCGCCGCCCTCGCAAGCTCGCGCGTCCGGCAGCAGACGGCCAGCGTCGGGCAAGCCGTCGGCGGCGCTCTGGCTCGCGGGCCCCGGCGGCGCGGGCCTGGGCAGCGCGGCGGCGCGCCGCGGGAGCGCCGCCAGCGGCCGCCCTGGCGGGTTGCGGCCTGCGCCCTGCGGCGGCTGCCTCCGCAGTTCTGCACGCACGAAATGGGTACTGAAAGAATGGGACAATGCCCAACAGCGGATCTGGTTCATTTTGAACAGGGCTCGCTGTCCACGCCGCCGCGGCCTGTGTCCATTCGAGACAGGGGGCCGCCTGCCCAACAGCGGCCGCTGTTGGTTTGGGACAACATTTGCTGTTGGGCATTGTACCCATTCTTTCGGTACCCATTTCGGGCGTCCAAAGCAGTTGCCGCCCCCGACCCCTTTCGTGGGAGGACGCCTCGGCTGGGGGCGGCGAGCACTGGGGGGTGGCGCGATGGGGGGCGGAACGTCTGAGACAGGGGACGCGATTCGAGAAGGAGAGAGGGCGTAAGCACATCATCGAGGATAAACAATCCCCTAAGCCTCATCACGTTCTGAAGACGAGGCCTCAGTTAGGTGTCCGTCTTTTGCATTCGGGGTGATCATTCTCAGCGGTCTGGCCCGATACAATGGCAGAAAAGACCCCCTATCCCTAATGTTCTATGCCCGCCTAACTTTTGGTCCCCTCCCAAAGAATTACTTTTTTTTGGTCACTCAACATGCAGTTTCGGAGTTCCGCGCGGATGTCTTGGATCGGCGCTGGGCCCCCCTGGCGGCGTCTCGGGCGCCGCCTTGGCGCGCTCCGTGCACTAGGCAGGGGGTCCAGCGCAGATGCAAGAAATCCGCTTGGACCGTCGCAGGTTTATGCTTATGCAGTTCTGCTTATTCTAGACATGGGAAAAGCGATGGGGGGCGTGAAGCATTTAAGAACCCCCCCCCTTCCGGCAAATCGATAACCCTTCCGCACCCTGGAAGCGTTACCTGGCACCAGGAGCCCTCCTCCTCCTCCTCATCCTCCTCCTCCTCCTCCTCCTCCTCCTCCTCTCCTCCACCCACGAACTTCCTCCTGCCCCCTCCTCCTCCTCCTCCTCCTCCTCCTCCTCCTCCTCCTCCTCCTCCTCCTCCTCCTCCTCCCGCGCCCCCCCCCTTCCCTCGGGGCCCAAGGCCTGTCAGGGCCCAAGTCACTTGGGGTTTCCCCTCTGGGCCTTCTCCTGATGAGGAGGAGGAGGAGAGGAGGAGGAGAGGAGGAGGAGGAGGAGAGGAGGAGGAGGAGAGGAAGAGGAGGAGAGGAGGAGGAGGAGAAGGAGGAGGAGCAGGAGGAGGGAACAGGCCTCCAAACAGGCCTCTAAGCAGGCCTTTAAGCAGGCCCCTCAGCAGGCTTCTAAGCAAGCTCCCAAGCAGGCTCCCAAGCAGACCTCTAAGCAGACACAGGCTTCTCAGCAGGCTCAGGCCTCCAAGCAGGTTCCTAAGCAGGCCCTCGAGCAGGCCTCTCAGCAGACACAAGGGGCAGCGGCCTTCTAAGCAGGGTCCTAAGCAGGCTCCCAAGCAGGCTTCTAAGCAGGCCTGTAAGCAGACGCAAGCCTAAGCAGGCCTCAAGCAGACCCTAAACAGGCTCCTAAGCAACGGCCTCTAAGCAGACACTGGCTTCGAAGCAGGCCCCTAAGCAGGCCCCCGAGCAGGCCTCAGATGGAGGCAGCGGCAGCGACGACGACGAAGCCAGCGGCCTCTAAGCAGGGCCCTAAGCAGGCCTCTAAGCAGGCCTCTAAGCAGACACAAGCCTAAGCAGGCCTCTAAGCAGGCCTCTAAGCAGGCTCCTGAGCAGCGGTCTCTAAGAAGACTCAGCTCTAAGCAGGAACCTAAGCAGGCCCCCAAGCAGGCCTCAGACGGCGGCAGCGGCAGCGACCACGATGATGAAGCAGCGATTCCGGCTCGAGTTTGCTCAGCGCGAGTTCAGGAACTCAGGTCTCGCTCGCGAGTTGCTTCAGTCATGCAGCTGCGTCAGCAGATTATTGCAGCCATTGCCGTCCTCGCCATGGCAATCGTTGGTCAGACGGGTTCAGCCTGTTCGGTCGCTGCCTCCGCAACCGCCGCCCCGAGTGCGGGCAAGATCCGTGTCCATATCCACGGCGTCGTGGATTTTCTGTGAAGGGGTGCCACACATCCGAGATGCAGTGGATAGGTATCAATGCCGGCCCTCTCCAAAAGCCTGTGCTTATCCTAGCCCACCGCGTCTCGACTTGTCAGGGAAGGGAGCGCGAAAGTACGATGGGTATAACCCTGGCCCGCTTCGAGTCTGAGGAAGGGAGCAAAAAACACACAAACACAGTGAATCATCGACTCCGCGGAAGATATGGGAAGCTATGGGAAGTAGGGGGGAGAACGACAACCTAGAAAATATGGAACACATGGGGCGTCCTAGGAGTTGTGTCTATGTATTCCCAACCCTCCCTTGGTTGTTGTTCTCGTTTTGGATAGAGCACCGTGGCTTCCATCACTCACTCCTCCCCCCTCCTTCCTCCCTTTTTCCCCCTCCTTGTTTTATTCCTTCTCCCTGCCTCTTGGGTTATTCCCAACCCTCCCTTGGTTGATTTCTCGTTTTGTAAAGAGGAGTGGGGTCTCCACCTCTTCCTCCCCTGCCGCCTCCCCTCATCCCCCTCATCTTCCTCTCTTCTCCCGCCTGCCTTCTGCTTCCAGCCTCGTGCCCGCGGTCTGCGAATTTGTCGCTACCTTCGTGGGCTCCTTGGAGGCCCAGCGGAGGTACGTCATACGCGGATCCCCACGAGATCTCGCCGCCCCCCTGGGGGCTGCGATCTTCGGAATTGTCGCCACATTCGCGGGCTTCTGGGGGGCCCAGCGGATGTACGTCCTACGCGGGTCACTACGAGACCTCGCTGTGCCCTGGGGGGTTGCGATCTTCGAAATCGTCGCCAGTTTCGTTGGCTTCTGGGAGGCCCAGCGGAGGTACGTCCTACGTGGATCACCACGAGACCTCGCCGTCCCATGGTGGGCTGCGATCTGCGATTTTGTCGCCACTTTCGTGGGCTTATGGGGGGCCCAGCGGGGGTACGTAATACGCAGATCCCCACGGGACATCGCCGTCCCCTGGGGGTTTGCGATCTTCGAAATTCTAGACGCCTCGCGTATCCCCACCAGCCCGTCCAGAAACGACGCCCAAGCGAGTAGAGGGTCGTCCTGAGGGGCTTTTCGGCGTCTTGGGTGCCTCGGGGGGGCCTCTGTGGGCCGTTCGGGATCCTCTTTGGGGCCTCCTGGGGGCCTCTTGGGGCCATCTTGGGGCCTTTGGGGGCCTCCTGGGCGCTTCTTGGGGCCTCCTGGGCGTTTTTTGGGTGCCTCTGGGTGGTCTCTTGGGGCCTCGTGGGGGTCTCTTGGGGGCCTCCTGGGGGCCTCTTGGGGGGCCTCGGAGCCATCTTAGAGGAGATCGATCAACGAAGGGGGGCTCCCTAATTACAGTACCCCCCTCAGGAGCCACGATCCTCGTGAGGGGTGTCGAATTTTAGCCCTCCCAGGGGTCGATTTTGGGCGCTCCAGCGCGCCGCGGAGCCCCCTGTCCAGGTCAGTGGGGAGGGGGTAGGGGGAGGGGTAAACCCCTCCCCGACGGGGAAGAAGGAGGGGTGGAAGAGGAAACGCTCTAAACCACCGACGCCCAGAGGGCTGGTGGGATTGTCGCCATTTTCGTGGGCTTCTGGGAGGCCCAGCCGAAGTGCGTCAAACGCGGATCACCACGAGACCTCGCCGTCTTTTGGGGGGTTGCGATCTTCGAAAATGTCGCCATTGTTGTGCCACTGTTGTGGGTTTCTCGGAGGCCTACCGGAGGTTCGTCATACGCGGATCACTACGAGACTTCGCCGTCCCCCGGGGGGGGCTGCGAGCTGCGAACTTGTTGCCATTTTCGTGGGCGTCTGGGAGGTCGGGCGGAAGTACGTCCTACGCGGATCGCCACGAGACCTCGCCGTCCCCAGAGGGGTTGCGATCTGCGAAGCCGTTGCCGGTTTCGTGGGCGTCTGGGAGGCCCAGCGGGGGCACGTCCCACGCGGATCACCACGAGACCTCGCCGTCCCTTGGGGGGCTGCGATGGTCTTCTGGGAGGGCCAGCGGAGTGACGCGGCGTGTGCGAGCGCCGCGCAGCGAATAGCGCATGGCCCTGTCGTTGCCCATGCCGCTGCCCTTCTTCAGCTGCCTGTTGCTTGTAACGCATGCGGGCCCATGCTACGTTGAGCGCAAGGTGCTATACTGCCATAGAGCGCTGCCCTGCAATGCGAACACAGCGCAAGGCGCTGCTGCTCCCACGAGTTATGTCTCCACTCGCCCCTCCTCCACATGTTTCCACGCCCCCCCTGGTCGCTCTCCCGCCAGCGACCTGTCTTGAGAGTGACGCCGCATATGTGAAACATCAGACTCGGGCCCGACGTCTGTTTGGCGAGGCGTTCAAGGGCACCGCGGGTCATTGAATGGTTGCTTCTGTATTGATCGATCCGATGTATACTCTTTTTTGATTCGCGGCCCGCAAGGAGAAGTTGAGAGGGCGGTATGGCCGAGGCTGGGGCACAGCGACAGATAATTGGCGCAACACCGCGCAGAGTGCACCTGCAGATAAATGAAATCCGATGTATACTCGCCACATGCTTTAAAAAGGGTTGGGTACGTCCCCGGGCTACTTGTGTGTCCCATGGGTCCCCTTCGAGTCTACCTGTCGCAGAGCGCCTCGGCCAGGGGCGGCGCGCGCCGCGGGGGCGGTCTCCCGCGGAGGCGGGGGGGCTTCGAAGAGCACGGGTGCCCCCCCAGAGGCCCCCCCCCCGCGGCTGCCGGAGAGGCCGGGCGCGCCCCCGGGGGCCCCTGCGCTGTCGGAGGCACTTCCGTCTCTTTCGGCGGCCGCCCCGCTCGCGCCCGCGCCGCCTCAGGGGAGCCCCATCCCCCCCCCCCCGCGCCTCCCCGCCCGCGCGCCCCCCCCCCCTCCTACCCTGGCGTTGGCGGCGGCGGCGGCTCCTCGTGGGGCCCCGCCTGCCGCGCTCGCCGCGCCGCCCGCTGGGCCAGCGTTCGGTCGCGGTCCTCCGTCGCCGTCGGGGTCGCCACCCTGCGCCGCCCGCTGGGGCGCACTGTGTCACACCGCCATGCCGAAAAGCACCCTGCTTGCCTCCAGTGTGCCCTGGGTTTCTTGGGTTTCGGTGGTTTTGCGATGGAAAGCGTGGCGTTCCCACACCAAAAACCGATGGACGTCCTGCGGTCTCTGGTTTTTTTGTTGCGGACGGTTTCTTGTGGTCGAACCCCTTTCCGTAAATCACGGGTCGGTTCGGCAATTCGATAACAGGAGGTCCATCGAGAAATCCAGCCGCAATCTTCGGGCAATCTTCAGCAGGGAATTTAACTTCCCAGAACCTGTCGAACAAGCTCTAAGCCAACACGTGCGAAAACCTCAAACCTTAAAAAAATCAAGCAATCTCTAAGCCAAAACCTGGAACTACATATACTCAACCCGAATGATAACTTGACACCGAAACTCCAGAAACATTTGAAGCAGAGATATGGACAAACAAACACGTGCTGGAGGCTTGTGCGGCCAGATTGTTTCGATTTGTTTCTTGAAGCTTGTTCAAGTTACCTAGGCCGCTGGGGTGTGCATCTAGAGTTTGTCTAGAGTTGACCAAGAGTTATTTTGTTGAGTTCGTCAGGCATTCCGACATGTCTGCAGCATGTTCTTAGGAGTATGTTTGGAGTTGTTTTTAGAGTATATGTCAAGGTTGCTTCGAGTTTTCAAACGTTTCGATGTGTTTCAGATATTATCCGCTCTTGAGTTTGTTTTAGACGTTTAGATTTACTGTTATGTGTTAAGCAGTTGTTTATTTGGAGTTAGTTGAGAGTGGTTCAGAGTTCTGGTGTCAAGTTTTTCAAGTTCGAGTTTTCCCCCAGGTTTTGTCTCAGAGTTGTGTTGAAGTTGTTTAGGGTTTGAGATGTTTGCTGGTTTTGGTTCAGGGATTTTTGACGGTTTTCGAGTGAGATTTTCACATAGTGTTGGCTCATATGTTTTGAAGTGTGTTTTTTATGGTTTGAGATGTTCGCAGGTTTTGGCTGAGATATTTTTGGAGGTGATTCTAGCATTTGAGAATTTCGCAGGTTTAGGCTTTGAATTAGAGTTTGAGCCTCTTCGCGCGATATGGCGGTGGACCGCCTGTAGCCGCTGTTGCCGAACCCAAACCACGGAAGTTTCCTCTCGTGTTGGCCGCGCGAGTGAGGGCGCTGTTGGGCGCCATCGGGACGACCAACAGATTCCGTGAGTTGCTTCGATGTGATTCGATATCGATCTTGGTTGGACCGATCCGAGTCAGAATTCGGACCGGTCCGTCGCGGCACGATGCTTGCATGACGCTGATGGGCATCCTGGAGCGGCCGACCCGCTCCGACTCTGCCTCCGTGGTCCTGGCTGGTGCGGCCCGATCCGACACGGGTTCCCGATCCGATGCTCACAGATCCTGCCCTGCGCGCCCTTTCCGCGCCCCCCTCCTTCGAAACGGGGGGGGGGCTTCTCAGAACGCAGGGACCTTCGGAAGGCCAGGAGGCTTCAAGGAGGCCACTGGCAAGAAGGTTTCCAAGAGGCCATCTTCCCTCTGTGAAACTCCCCCGCCTCAGAAGGCAGACCCCCCCTACTGGGAGGTCAAGTTCAGCATCGGCGGTGGTATATGCGTCATCGATTACCGGCCTAATCCAGCATAGTCCCGCTTCATTCCGCCCAACCCCGTAGAGACCGGCTTGATGAAGTTCAGTTTGAGCTGTCTGCCCCAATCCGGCCTAGTCGCCCCTTCGGTCGAGGCCCGCAGCCCCATGCCGTTCCTGTAAAGACTTTCCAGGAGATGCCTCCTCTGACCTCTCGCGCGTCGCCAGTGGCCCCAATGCCAGCGTCGGCGGCCGCGTTGCGAGCGCGGGAGGCTGCGATGGGCCTCGCCTCCGCGGCCGCCGCCCTCGGCGGAAGGCGCCCGCGCCTCAGCAGCACTCCTTCGCCTCGGCAGCCGCCTGCGGCCCGCTGCGCCCGCCGACCCCTCGGCGCGCGCGATCGCCAGCCTCTCTCGCGCAACCGCGCAGCTCCGGCAGGTTTTTGGCAGCCGGGGGGGCTTCACCTCCAGGAGAAACAGGGGGGCCGCAGCGAGCACGGCCGCCCCGCCCGCGGGGCACAGAACACCACCAAGGAGACACGCCCCGGTTGCCCGTTGAGGCCCGCGCGCTCCCCTGGCTCGGCCCGCAACGGGTTCTCCACCGTCCCAGGCCGCCCCGAGCGTCAAAGAAGTCACGTTCGGGAGGTGCCCATTCATGTTCGGCTTGTGCCCTGGGACCGTCAGGAACAGCGGCTCGGGACGAAGGGCCAGTCCCGCGAACAAGGTCCATCACGACGTCAGGGATCGTTTAGTTTGTTGCGGCGGCACGTAGGATGAGTCTTTTGCCAAAAATGACTCCTGGTGCGGGCCGGCAGGGCCCCCCATCCACATTTGGTCCCCTCTCGCAGCCGTCCCAATGCCGCGCCGCGCACCAGGGGCCATTCCTGCCCAGAGCCAGTCTTTGCGTGTAGCCGATGAGGACGAGGCCGCGCGGCCTGCTTCGGCGAGGGTCTTCCGTTGATCGGCCTCGCCTTGTCTTCGGGGCTGTGCCCGGGCTCCCTCGGAGCCGCCCCTCCCCTCTGCCTCTGCTGGCCGCTCGTCCTGCGCCTCGCGCCCGAGTTGTTCCAGGAAGCGGCCCTCCCGTGGCCCCCGCCTTCCCTTCCGTGCCACAGGAGACCCCCCAGGGGCAACGCCCAGGCGGGGATCGGCTCAGGGCCCAATCGCCCATTCATCGCCCATAACCAAAGAAAACTATGTTTGTGGAGGACGATCAATGGAGAGGAACCATGTTGCCAATGTCTATAACATGTATCAAACAGGTCTTAAATATTTCAAATGTGTAAAACATGTTTCTGACATGTTTCCTACAGGTTGAACACATTCATAATTCAATGATCCGACTGTTAAGGTGCCCGTTGGTCGTGGCATCCCCAAAACAATGCGGGGGTGTTTTCGCTTGTCCGCTCGTCAGGCAGGCCGGGGGCCCAAAGTGGCGGGTGAGCTCGGGAGCCCCCACACACACATGCGGAGATTTGGGCGTGAGGTTTTTTTTTCCGCGCATGGTGAAAAGTGAAAAATTGCCGTCCGCAGCGCAAATGCAATGAGTAGTGCGCCTTGCCCACGCTGCGCAGTGCCGCGGCCTGCTCGCACAACCCAGCTTGCGACCACTGGAGTGTTGCTGCGCGCGAGACTCGGCTGTGTCCCATTTGTTGGCAACGTCGCCATATTGAGTCTGCCGACCCGCCCTTCCGCTGCATACCCTAGTCCAGCGCGCGCGCGGGGGGCGCGGCTTTACATAACCCCCCCCCCCGTTCATTCTGGCCTTGGCGGGCGCTCTGCCGACCCGCCCTTCCGCTGCATACCCTAGTCCAGCGCGCGCGGGGCGCGGCTTTACATAACCCCCCCCCCCGTTCATTCTGGACCCGGAGGGCGCCCTGCCGAGGCGCCTGGCCTCGGCAATTCGTCGTCGTCTGCTCCGTGGGGGGTTTGCGGGCACGGAATTTGTATGGCGGTGGCGAAGCGGGCCGATGCGATGACCGACGGGTGGGGTTGTTGCGCGGTGATTCTGGAGATTCCGCAGGGCCTGTCGCGAGTCCTCGCGGAAACGAATGGGAACAGTGATGGCGACTTGCACGCCGAGGAAAGGGGTTGTCACGACGGCGCTTGGTTCCCGATAGAGCCCTTCAAAAGGGGTTCGGTTGCCCCAGAAAAGGTGCCGTTGGGTGAGGCGGCGCGGTCGTGATGCCGAACAGACTGGAGCGCCGCACGGTGATCGGTCGCAGCAGGGCCTCCCGAGATTCTCTCGTGTATGGTGCCTTTTCTGTGAGAGGTTTGGGTTCGGGCGCTTCGCTGCTGCGAATTTCGGGGTTCATAGGCTGGCCACGCATGCAGATTTATCATCGTCCTACCTATGCTACTCCTACTCATGCTCTCTCATTTCGCTCAATTCACCCTCGTCCTCCGTCTTCCCGTCGCTTTGATGTGCGACGCTTTCTTGTCAGCGCGAGTGCGGGGGTGGCAACGGCGACCAGTGCTGGCGCAGTCGGGGGGGGGCGGCGCAAATGAGGGGAGGTTTCGCTCCCCCACGCCGCCGCTGGCGCAGTGGATATCCCCGCGGGCTTATGATATCGGCGTCATTTGCGCAGTACCACAGGCAGGGGGCAATTCATTTAGATGTTGGTTGCTCGCAAAAAACGATTGGGCATAGCGCTCCGACATTCAAAACCGCGCGGCGCCCCGTCGAAACGATTGAGTGTTTCCTTGTGTCGGAGTCTTCGCGCGCTCCGAAACCACGGGCCACGCGTTCCGAGACAGGTTCTTAAGGCCGAGCCCCGAACGGGAAATCACCGCGGCTGATCTTGGCGCGCCGAAGGACGGGACGGCTGAGCCAGAGAATCCACACTGGACTCCGGACTCCCACGCACGCGCGCCCCGCCGAAGAGCAGCCCGACATCCTGTCGGTCCGCGCTCCCGACGACGAGTCCAGGGCAGACCTAGCTTCCCCGGCCCAGGCGCCTCCGGAGGTCCCCAAGCAGGACAGGCCTGAGCAGGATAGCGTGCGCCCCGCTGCCTGGGAATTTGGGCAATCTTGGGAGGGATACGGCAGCGGGCGAAGCCACCAGGGCTAATGGTGGCGATTGGTTTGCGTCGGCTCCGCACCACGACCGCGGCGACCGCTGTGAACGGCCCCTGTCCTCCAACATGTACAAGAACCTTTCGACGCCACTGCCCGGGACCGCAAAAAAAAACGGTCGGCGAATGTTGCGATCAAGCGCCTTCAGCCCGAGGCCGGGTACATGCTGTCTGGCGCCTGGCACGCGTATTGCCAGCACCTGGCTTGGAACAGGGATCGCTGCCCCCGCTGGTATTCGAGACGGAGGGCCGCGGCCCGCCTGGGACTGGAACGTGAGGGGCCGCTATGACTTGCGGTGCGGTCGGATCGAGGTATATATAAGATCGAGGTTGGCTCGGGAAGGATATCTGAATGTTTTTCGTGCTTGGCGGATGCTCTGGCGCATCACGGGGGAGGGTACCCCTCCTCTCAACGGCCGTCCCCGCGCACCTTGGGTTCTGGGCAGCCGCGGGCCATCAGGGTGCAGGCGGTTCTCCCCGACCCCATTGTGTTCTAAGTGTTCTCCGTGAGCCAGTTAAACGTGCTTGCTGTGCACCTCTTGCACGCGCGTGAAGGACATCATGTTCTGACCACGGCTCTTTCTTTTCCGTTCCTCTATTATTCTTGGCCTTTTTAGCGCCGCAGTTCGTTTTCGGAGCGCCCCTTTCGTTGTTGACGGGCACTTGCCTCTTTGGCGCCCGCGGATCAAAAACAAGTTTCGGAGGCTTGGTGGAAGAAGAATGAAAGAGGAGAGAAAGTGAAAACGGAGCAGGAGGAGAAAGAGGAGGCGGAAGAGAACCAATGGCGGGGAACAGAAAGCATGCATGGAGGAGGGAGGAGCACGACGTGGGATGATGAGGGAAACGGGTGGAAGGGGAAGGAACGAAAGGACAAGGACATGGGAAGAGGCGGGATGAAGATGAGGAGGCCATCTTCCACTTTCTCCCCCGTCCTGCCCCCCCCCCCTTTTCGGGGGAGGAGGCGTCGCACCCCCTTGCCCCGCTTCCGCGCGCGCGAAAGAAAGGCGTTGTTGATGTCCGGCCGGCTGCAGCAGTGCTTCTCTCTCGCTGGGCGCGCGTATTTGGACCGCTGCGGGGCGGGGGGGAGAAAGTTGTCCTCGTCCGCGTCTTGCCCCTCAACTCGCTGTTTCGTAGTTCGGACAGGCCTTGTGCTGGCGTCGTGAACCACCGGTCGGGCCCCGTTTGAGAAGGGCCTGGGCCAGCACAGTCCCAACACAGATCCTCCACTTGCCCTCCAGTTCCTCAGTCACTGTTGCTTCCCGCATCCAGTCTGCTGCTCCCCCCTCGCGTTACCCCCGTCTTTTCGTTCCCTCCTCCCTGCCCGTCCCTTCCCCGAGCAGCGCGCCGGAATTCCTTCGGTCGGGTGGAGCGGCGGTCCTGATGGTGTTGCTCCCCCCCCTCGTCCTCCTCCTCCTCGACCTCGACCTTCGAGGATCGAGGACCAGATCGAGCATGGATAGACGTGTTTGGGGCGTTTGTCTTCGCCCTCTCGCGGACCTTTGGCCGCATCCTGGGACATACATCCGAAGGCCTCCTCTTGCGCGTCTTGCCATTCCTCTTTTCAGCTCTTCCTGCTCCCTCCTCCCTCCTCCCTTCCTGCTCATCCTGCATCCTGCTCTTGCTTCTTTCTTCCTTTCCGCTCGACGACGACAGCGGCGGAGGCGGCCTCCTCCTCGCCGTCGCCCTCCTCGGTCCTCCTCGCCGAGAACAGGGGCCTGGATTGCCGTTGTGAGCTGGCCGCCCAGGCACGATGAGTACCAGAGCGTCCAGGTGCTGAAGGTACCAAGGCGTGCGAACCGGGACGGTCGGTGCGAGAGCGCCCTCCTGGCGAGTGCGGCTTGGGCCAGGCACTCCCGCCGCCGTCACAGCACGAGGTGCGGGCCGGAGCTCGGGAGTAGTGTTCCTCCTCGGTCGGTCGGTCGGTCTGTCGGGGTCTGTTGGCGTTCAGTTGACGTATCATGTGGCCGACTCCAGACCTAGGAAATCAAACTGGAGGGGGACCAGAGCAGCACATGGGAAGCCGCCCTCGGCCAGCTTGCCCCGCCACGCCCCGGGGAAGAATGCAAGAGGCTTTAACTCGAGGGCCTTGAGCGAAGGTTCAAGAGCGTCGGGGGGGGGGGGGAAGGGGTCGTTCTTCCTCTTCGGCGCGCGCAGCCTATCCCGCCAGCGCTCTGCGTATTCGAGCCATTGTCCCTCGAATGGGCTTTTCCCCCAGGAGCGACACCCATGAGTCGGGCGTTCCTGGGGGGAGGGGGCTGCCCAGGCCAGGGCCTACGCGCTCCGATTGCGGGGAGGCGCGACGGCGACGCGGGGCTCCGACTGCAAGACGAGAGCTCTGCATCCAGATTGACACGCAGAGGTGTCCGGGAGCGGGCAGCTGACGCACGGGGCCTCCGACCGCCGTTGGGGATCTGCCAACCTTCGTGCGCAAGAATAATCCGATAGCCCTTATAACGGCGACGATGGAACACAGTGCCGGGGAACTGCTTTGAACATCACCAGTCGTTCAAAGCAGTGCCCCGGCACTGCTTTGAACGATGCGGAAATGCGATCAGCAGGAGCCTTCGTCTGTTCCTTCTCCTCTTCTCGTCGCTGTATGCTCTTCCTTGTCCTCCCTCCTCCCCCGTTCCCTCTCTAATTAATTACCTCGTTCTCCCAGTCTCACGCGCACTCTTCCTCCCCCCTCTCCTCCTCCTCTTCCTGCTTCTCCTCCTCGTCCTCCTCCTCCTCCGCCTCCTCCCCCTCATTTGTTATATTTCTCCGTCCTTGTCCTCCTGTCCCCGTTCTCCTTCTCCCTCTCCTCCTCCTCCTCCTCCTCGTCGTCGTCGTCCTCCTCCTCTTCCTCCTCCTCCTCCTCCTCCTCCTCCTCTTCCTCCTCCTCCTCCTCCTCCTCCTCCTCCTCCTCCCCTCCTCTCCTCCTCCTCCTCCTCCTCCTCCTCCTCCTCCTCCTCCCCCCTTCCCCCTCTTCCTCCTCTGCTATCACTCCTCCATAATTCCTGTCCGCTCCTCCCCTTCACTGATCTTCCTCTTCGTCATCATCATCCCTTTCGTCGCACGCCTCTTAATCCTCAATCGGTTCCCAATCTTCTCGACTTTCTTGTCATCCGCGTCCTTGGCTGTTGGAGGGGCCTCAGGAATTCTCAGGGCTCTTGTGTTGCACGCGAAGGCACACCTCCCAGGAACGCATCATCCTCCTCACATTCACCCTCCTCCTCCTCATCCTCCTCCTCCATGCACGTTCGGCTCAAGCCCGCGCCGACGGTAGGTTTCACGGCGGTTGGGCGGGCTCGCGCCCGCCTCCGCGGCCTGCAGTCGGGGCAGAGATGCGTGCAGGGTGGGATGACAAAGCGGAAGAGGAAACACGGGCCGCAGTTGCGGATTCTTCAAAGAGCAGCGGCGGCGGTTGGGGAACAAGTGGGGGTTGGGGCGGCCGCAGTGGCGGATACGGCGGCGGAGGTGACCGCAGTGGCGGCTGGGGCGGCGGAGATTCTCTTGGCGGATGGAGAGGAAAAGCGCAGGATGGCGGCGACGGAAGTGACCGCAGTCGCGGATGGGAGGGCGGCGGATGGGGCGGCAACGGATGCGAGGGTTGGGGAATGGAGGGCGCCCGCTGGTGGGACGACGAGGGTGGCTGGTGGAATGCATGGGAAGGTGGCCGCTCGAGTGCCTCGGCAGGTTCTCCTGCCGCGGAGCCCGCGGCCGCAACAGCGGCGGGCAAAGGAGGCGGTCCCCTGCTTCCCCCAGGGCGCGAAGAACAAGGCGCAGTTGCGCTGTTTCAAATTGTGCGCAATGAGCCGCTGCCAATTTTCAAGTTGGAATTCTTCGAGAACTTCAGGGCGAACTGGAACGGCAATTATAAGCAGCACAACGCGGCCTTGAAGTGGTTCCGAGACGAGTACGAAGACCGAGAAAACCCTTTCGGCAGCCGCACGCCCGTCTTCGGAGGTACCGCAGTTGCGGAGGAAATTTCGAAGATCCTTAAGTACCGCGCAAAGGGGAAGGCGCAGGACAACAGGGATTGGGACTGGGACCACACTGTCAAAGTGCCGTGGTCTTGGCTGGAGATGGTCGCGCAGATGGATGGACCTACAATGCTGCGCGTCGTGTGCGGCCCTGACAATGACCGCAGTCGCGGGTTGGTCCGCTGCGAGTGCCGCCCGTGCCCTAGCAGTCTCGACAACATGAGGCACACGAAAGGGGTGGACAGAGGACAGGCGCAAAGAATCCCTCTGCCCCAGTGGGATTTCGTCCTCATCCGCGACGACGGCTCGGGCATTCGCGTCCACCCATCCTGGTCTAGCCCGAAGTTCAACACGTATGAGGTGGAGCCGCACTCGCATCCCGTGCGGGGCCCGAGGGCAGGTCTCGGCAAGAGCGATGGCCACGGAACGTTCACGTTCTGGAAGATGCTGCACGCCCATCCGAATCCTGGGCGGTTCGACGCGAGCAAGGGGGCGCAGCTGCAACCGCGGTGGTCCGCGCAGCCTTGACACCGCAGTTGCGGGATTGCGCAGCCATGGAACCGCAGTTGCGGGGACCGATCGCGTGACGCCGCGCTCGTTTGACTCACTATGCGCGCTTTCGGCCGCAGTTGCGGCGCTGCCTTCTAGCGACTTCATACAGCTTGGCCGCAGTTGCGGCGCTCCCACGACTGACCGCTGTAATTAGGTGCTTCGGGCGCGCATCACCTCCGTTGAAGCACTCGTGACGTTAATTAGCGCGGCCGCAGTTGCGGAGACAGGTACTTAAACAGATGGATCCGCAGTTGTTCGTCGTCCTCGTCGCCCCTTCCCCGTCGTCCTCGTCGCAGTCTCCTCCCTCCGCCTTTCCTCCTCGTCGCAGTTCCTTCCGTTGGCCGTAGCCCGCCTCCGTTGGCCGAGTCATTTCCCGTCGTCCTCGTCGCAGTCCCCCCCGAGGGCCGCAGTTGCGGACTTTGTTGATTCCTCCTCCTCCGTTTCTGCCCCGTCATCCTCGTCGCAGTCCCCTTGCTCCTTTCACCCTCGTCTGAGCTCTTCGCGCCATCCTCTTCCGTCGCGTCCTCTCCATCCTCCTCTTCGCCTTCCTCGTCCTCATCCCCGCCGTCTCCCTCGTTGTCCTTCCTCTCCCAAGCCGGCCGCAGTTCCCCCGTCGGACGGGGGCCGCGCGCGGCCACGCCATGGACCCAGGTCGCAAAGCCGAGGTCGACAAGCGGTTCGCCGAGCTGAAGCAGCAACTGCGGGAAAGGTTCGGCCTGCAAGGGGCTGCCGCGGATGCCGCAGTCGCGGAGCCGACGGAGGACCGCAGTTGCGGAAGCCCCGAGCGACCGCCGCGCGAGGCCTCCCCGCAGTCGTCTAGCTCCTCGCGGGAATATCGGCCGCCGCCGCCGATAAGCGCTGCGAGTGGGAGCTCTGCTGGTGGGAGGCGCGAAGAGGCGCAGTTGCGCAGGGCGCACTTGACCCCCAAGGCAAAATGGGGGCCTCGGGCGCAGACGCCGACGAAGCAGCAGGACCAACCAGCAGTGACGGGAGCCGCCACCGAGACCGCAGTTGCGGGGGTGGCCGGCGAGCCAGGTGCCGCGCGCGGCTCATCTGGGAGCAGCGCGCCCTCGGCCGTGCTGCTCGCAGCCGAGTCCAAACGAGGCGCCCAACCCGAAGACGAGGCCGCCTCCCAGGAGAAAGCCGCCGAGACAATCGCCTCGGCCGATTCGCGGCCGAGGAAAAGGCCGCCTCCCACGGAAGGCTCGCCGCTGTCAGAACCGCAGTCGCGGGGTCGCGCGGGGCCTCCGTCGGAACCGCAGTTGCGGGAAGATGCGGGAGCACCGCGGAAGAAGCAGCGGACCAGGTCCCCTCCAGGGATAAACTACGTTGGGGAACGCCCCAAGTGGAACGAAGGATTCCTTCGTACAGCAGACGGCAATCGGGTTCCGTCCACCATCGCTTTGGTGTTCAACGTGGTGGTCATCACGAAGGTGGCAACAAAGGAAGATGTCTTCAGGTGCATCTTGCACCAAACTGCGGCGGTCGTCTTCGTCGTATGGGACCCCGAGCTGTTCCGCACGGGGAACGTCGAAGGCGCTTGCAGCTACGACGTTCCCGTTGGACTCAGGACTGCCGTCGAAGACGCTGTCACTTTGAAAAACAACACCGCGGAGCCTTACTGGACGACGGTTGGCCTGTTCAGAGACACGGGCGTGGTGCTCGTGCGCCCGCACATCATCGCAGAGACCGCAGTTGCGGGTCATGTTGTTGGGGCCACCCACGCCGTCACGATCCTGCGCTTTCGCCTGAAGGGCTCCGACATGAATCCTGCCGCGGTGATCCGTTTTGCCGTCGTGTCCAGACACGCAGTCACCGAACGTCTCCAACAGAAGATCACGCAATCAGAACAAACAGCGTGGCATCCAAGTTTCTTCAAGGACGCGGTTGCTTCCATCCATAAAAATGATGTGCGGTTCTTGTGCGGCCTGTTTGACATCCCGCCTGAGCAGCTCCAAGCATTTGGCCGCAGTTGCGGAGCCAGCTACACCTGCCCGATGGGGGTGGTGCTCAGGGCTGGACCCGCCCTGTTCGGAGGCCTTGTGGAGGGCACACGCGTCATGCATCCGAATTACGTCCTCCCCATTGGCCCGTGCGACGTGCGCATTGCGGACTACAACGCGGATTCTGCAGGGAGGCCGTCGAAGAACGATCCCCAGTGGCTCCCTGATTGGATGCATCGAACAAGCGACTCCATCATCTCTCGGCGCTGGGTCCCAGCGAAGTACATGCCCAAGTGGGAGGATGACCCTGACCGCAGTAGCGGAGTCAGAAGAAAGCTCGGCTTGGCAGCGCTGCCCCCAATCGGCAAGGTCATTCAGAAGGAGCTCAACGAGAAGACCTTCAGCACGCACTGGTGCGAGGGCATCCACCAAAACGTCGTCTTCGTCGGCCACGGACGCCAGAGTCGGGCGAGCAAGCGGAAGCACGAAGAGGCGCGATCTGCCGCAGTTGCGGACGAGCGGTGAGTGCGGCAAGACCGAGGAGCCGCAGTTGCGGAACAGAGCTCGGTACTACTGGGCGCCTGCTGCCTGCGTAGTGCATCCCATTAGCGATGGAGTGCATGTTGCGGTGTAGGATAGCCCGCAGTTGCGGGGTTGCGGTTGCGAAGCCGCAGTTGCGGTTGCGTATAATAGGAGAGCACGCGGTTGCGAAGCCGCAGTTTGCAATAAGTGTGCGCGCGCTGGGTCATCATCATCGTCGTCGTCCGTCCTCGTCGTCGTCGCTGCCGTCGTCGTCGTCGCGTCTGTCGTCTGTCGTCAGCAGTCGTCGTCGGTCGTCGTCGTCGTCAAGTCTGTCGTCTGTCGTCAGCAGTCGTCGTCGTCGTCGTCCCTCCTCCCTCCTCCCTCCTCCCTCCTCCCTCCTCCCTCCTCCCTCCTCCCTCCTCGTCCTCCTCCAGGCCGCATCCCCCCGCCACCTCCGTCCTAGCTCTCCTTCCCCTTCCCCTCCTCGTCCTCCTCCAGCTTGCACCCCCCTCCCTCCTCCAGCCTGCGCCCCCCCCAAGCTCTCGCCCGATATTTTGGATTAAAACTGAGCCTTCAGTCGTCCGCAGGCATTCGGCTCAGCAGGTCGTTGGGCTCCTGGCACACACGCCTCCACCCTGAGCGACGGACGTCGTGCCATAGTCCGCCATATCGGAGCTCCGGGCCGCAGTGGCGGACAGCGTCGGCACAGATATGAACGACAGCGTCGGCACAGATAATGCCGCAGTGGCGGACAAGAAAGCCGCAGTGGCGGACGAGACAGCCGCAGTTCCAGGCGGAACGCAAGGGATCTTTCAGAGGGCCAACGCCTTGAGGTCTAGATTCAGGACAGGGGACAAGGTGCGCCTCCCTGTGCTCATGCTCGCCCCGCACACGGGCAACCGAGGCGGGCACTACCCTCAGCAGGAAAGGGTTCGGGAACTCGCTGTGAAAATCTTCCTGGCTGGATTCACGCAAGCCGAAGCTGACCACGAAGGTGTCTGCGTTCAGATGTACCCAGCACAAGAGCTGGTGCTGAGAAAAAAGGAGGACCCGAAGTTCCAGACGTACACAGAGTACAATCTGGAAAAAGCGACCGGCCACCTCGCTGCGTGCTTCGACCGCAGTTGCGGAACAGACGTTGCGTATGGGACGTGTTCGCACTCCCACTTGTGCCTCGTGTTGCGGGCGTGCGCCCTGGGAGCCAAGTGGCCCATCCCCCAAGGCATGGAGTTCACGGAGGACGAGAGCGCGAGGCTGAAGCGCGTGCTCGATAAGGACGGCAATCTCGACATGGCCGCAGTGGCGGAACATGACCCTGTCGCTAAGAAACTCGTGCAGGGGGGTATGCTCATGGAAGTGCTTAGCTGGAAAATCATGGACGAGGAACCCACTGGTGCTTCGCTCATCAGCCAGTCCCTCAATAAAGGAGCCGATTTTGCGTTGCGAACGACTGAACTCACCGCGCTCCGTGTTCTGTGCAAGGCTGTTGACGCGGAGCTGCACGCCGCAGTTGCGGATCAGGTTGCCTTTGACAAGGTCAAGCTCTCCGTCATGCACGAACTCGATCGAGTCGTTCAGGACCCAGACTTCATTGAGCTGTTCTCGTTCGTTGTTGGGCTCGGGAGCACGAAAGCGCAGTTCATCCCCTTGCTGCTCCAGTTCTGCGAGGTCTACGTGAACTCCAGGAGAAGGGCCCTTCGGCTCGGTGCCTTCGGGGCAGCCAGCGAGCTTCCCGACGAAGTGCCGTGGGTCAAGGTTGCCGTGGTGATGCGATGCTACAGGAACGCGCCTGCGAGGAAGAGGGGCGTTGACACTCCTGTGTGGTGCCCTGACCCAGAACAATCGTGGAAGAAGAAGGAGTTCCGAGACTTCCTCATCGACATGAACTCGGCTCTCCGTTTGTACTTGTTCACGCTGAGCAAGGCCATCGACGGCATGGGCCCTGAGAAGGCGATCGAGTTCAAGGCGAACCTGTGCATACTGACCGCAGACGGCTTCATGCAGTACCTGAAGGACACCCACGTCAAGGAACGAAGTATCCCAGGACATCGTCAGGCGCTCCTCCGCGCTTGCGCGGAGGCCACGGGGAAGGTGGAGCCGAAGTCCAATCGGGACGCCCTTGAGAAGGCCCTCGGCGAAGTGGGAGTCGGAGGCGGGAAGCCCGATTGGTTCGATTTCAACGCGTTGCCGCGCCCAGAACCGAATGAGCCCGCAGTGGCGGGGAAGACAAAGGCTTCCGCAGAGGGGCACGAGTTGATGCCGACGGTCATTTCCTTTGACCCCACGACGCAATTACCAACGAACCACCAGCGCAGCAGGGACACGACGGCCATTCCACGCGGATCCTTCCCTTTGCCAATCGCCGAATGGAGGCGTTCAGCGGCAGCGAAGGAGCTGGGGCGGGAGCCTGCTTTGGTCAGCGCAGTGTTGCTGTGCCTTTGGGCGCGCCACATGTCCGCAGTTGCGGAAGCGCAAGTAGAGGTGTTGCAAGACGCTGACACAGAGAAACGCACCGTCAAGGCAACCGCTGCAAACGACGAAAAATGCATCGAGTTGTGGCCGTGCGTCCCAAAGGCATCCAAGGTGCACGCCGCAAGCACGCACCCCGAGAGGGTGGCCGTGCAAGTCTGGGTGAAAGGAGATCCAAATGGGGCCACGCCCACGACCTTCTACTTGCACCCCGAGTTCAAGCCGCCTGCGGACAAGACGCCCGCCGACGTGGCTGACCACGATGTGCGGTTGAGAGCATGGAAGTGGGATGCGCAAGAGACAATGCACGTCTTCTGGGCAGTCAACAGAGTCACGGAACAGGAGATCCAGCAGAGAAACAGCCGTAATGAAAGCGCAGTTGCGCGCATCAACATGGAGCTGGAGACGAAAGAATTGGCGGTGTGCGTGCCTGGGACAGGCGGGGTCGTGCTCGCCGTGAATGTCCCTGTGCTGGTGAATACCACGGCCGTGAAGAAAGGAGAAGAGCTCCTGTGGGAGGCGAGACCCAAAACCGCACCGAAGAAGAAGGCGGCCGAGGAGACGTGGAAGACGGACGCGGCCAAGAGGGCCAAAGGGAAGCCTTCGGGCCAGCCCGCGCCGAAGAAATCGAAGAAAGGGTTCGACGAAAGCGGGAAGATGTCGCTCTAATTAAGAAGCCGCAGTGGCGGCAGTCAGGGCGGCTTGCTCGCGTGACCGCAGTTGCGGGCAACAGGCCGAAGGGGGGGGCGCACGCGTGACCGCTGTTGCGGAGCGCTCGTGTAGTTTGCAGTGTCACTGCTTCTGTTAGCTGATGCCGCAGTAGCGGGCCGCTGACGATCGAGCACGGAGGTTCGAAACGGACCTCCTCCCTCCCTTCTCCCTCTCCTCCCTCGCCCTTCCTCCACTTCCTCCCTCTCTCCTCCTCCTTTCTCCCCTTCCTCCCAAGTTGGAAGCCGAAACTACTCATTTCCTCACTCCCTCCCTCCCTCCCTGGAGGCCCTGGAGGGCCTCCGCCCTGGAGGGCCTGGAGGGCCCTGGAGGCCCTGGAGGGCCTCCCTGGAGGCCCTGGAGGCCCTGGAGGGCCTCCCTGGAGGCCCTGGAGGGCCTGGAGGGCCCTGGGCTGAGGGCGGAGGCCCTGGAGGGCCTCCGCCCTCAGAATGCTTCAAAGCAGTGCCGCGGCACTGCTTTGAAGCACCCAGGTGCTTCAAAGCAGTGCCCCGGCACTGCTTTGAAGCATTCTGAGGGCGGAGGCCCTCCAGGGAGGCGCGAGGATCGCAGGGACCGAGGGAGGCCCTCCAGGGAGGCGTTCGTCTCGCCATCAGGCTCAACCGCGCGCGGCCCCACTGCCCGCACCTCCGCCTTGCCCGCAGTTGCGGCTGTGTCCAGCGCAGTAGCACACATGCCGACTTCGAGCGAATGGAGCCCTGTGTGCGTTGAGAAGGTCTTGTGCATCCGTGGAGGTTGGCTTGCGCAGACCACCCCCATCCCCGAAAAGGATGTCAAGGTGCTCCACGCAGGGCCCCTCGGAGAGATAAGCTTCGTGCACGTGAACATGCAAAAGGCTTGGCTGCTCAAGGTGTGCGCCAAAGGTAAACCGACCGCAGGGGCCTTGAAGGCCTCCAAGGCCTGGGACGCGCTGAAGAAAGAACTCGCGAAGCAGGGCGGCGCCGCAGTTGCGGACGAGGAGAGCGACGGCGACGCGGGGGACGAAGCAGATGACCCCATGTCGGCCCTGGTCAGCTCCACGGACGCCACGAAGAAGCAGGCAGCGACCCCGACCAGCGCCAAGAAGCAGAAGACTGGAACGCGTGCGGCGACTACTGGCCTGCCCAGGGGCGAGGCCGTGGAGTCGGCCATAGCCACTGTGCACTCCGTACAGATGCCCGCAAAGAGCCCCATGAAGTTTCCGCACGACACGGCCGTTCGAAACGTGCGGGTGGCCAGCTTCAAGCGGAGGACGTTGTGGCTGGACGCTGCAGACCTTGGGTGGCTGATCGACATGATCGTGGACGACGTGAGCCTCGGCGGTGTCCCCGACATCGACGACGGCGACAAGGACGAGGCCGCAGTGGCGGACAGGGACTGGGCAACGGCGGTTGACCCTGCCACCCCGCTGGCGAAGCAAAAGGAGGTCGACTCCCCCGTGGCGCAGGGGAGCGGCTCTGGCTTCACCGTCGTTTGGGACTTCAAGGGCGCTTGGGTCGCGACCATCACGCGAGAGTGTGCCAACAAGGGCAAAAGGATCGAGATGGATGTGAAGAAACTTACAAAGAAGAAGTGGCAGTCGGCGCAGTCGGTGAAGGGCTACGACTACGAGTGGGAGGGCATGACGCAGCACCAGCGCAAGCAAGCGGCTCTGGATTACCTCGAGCTCCAAATCCCCAGTCTGTTCGACTGAGGCCCGAAGCCGTATGGGCCGCAGTTGCGGTGGGGCTACTGAGTGCCCGCAGTTGCGGGGTGGCTGGGTGCGCGTGAACACGCGGAGGGCGAGGCGGTGTGAGGAGGCAGGCGGAAGGTTTAGGGTGTTCCACGGGTGCACGCCTTAGTGCGCCAACTTGTGTGGGCGAGCGTTTTTCTTAGAGAAGCATGGAGTGAAGCATCGAAACCCTGTGCGCGCGATGATTGGGGCTTCCGCGCGGGCGTTGTTGAAATGTACCTCCTTCTTCGCCCCTCCGCATCGTCTTCAGTTGCTCCTCCCTCCTCCCCTCCCTCTTCCTAGTTCTGTAGCCCGCAGCCGAGTGCCCGGCCCGAGTCGTTCGCCACGCGACCGCTCATGGATGTTCCCGTGGGGCGGACATGGTATGGCGAGGAGGACGGAACGCATTTCGAGGTGGAGTGGCTCCATTACGACAGCGGCTGCGCACCGAGGAAAACGAAGTATGGCACCACTGGGCTCGCCAACATCTTGAGCCGCAGTAGCGGCGTTCCGTGCCCCAAGAAGATAAAGGTGCACGCATGTGCGGAAGCGACACGCAGCTCCTTTCAGCGCGACCACGCAAGCACCTCGCGGCACCGCACCACACACAGCAGCAACACTCGCAGCAAGCACGCCTCCAGCAGCCCCTGCCCGAAGCACCCGCAGCAGCAGTCCCTCCAGCTCCTCCAGCTCAAGTGCACGCAACACCAGACCCGCCTGCTGCGCAGGAGACCGCAATTGCGGTTGAAGCTCCTGAGGGAGTGGAAGCGGACAAAGACACACCACTTCCAGCACGCTTGCCACCAGCGCGGCCGCTGCCAGAGAACTGGTCGAAGACGCAGGTCGCATTCTTCCCGTGCCCAGACCCAAAGGCTGCAGCACGAGTTGCGGCGCCTGTTGGCGACGCCTTGCGGCCACGAGTCGCGGCGCCACCCCTGGCGCCAGAGAAAGGTGTACCTGTGGAAGACGCGCCAAAGATCCAGGCCGCAGTGGCGGCGACGGTGCCTGACCGCGTGATGGCTCTCCTGAGGCAGATTCTGTCCGAGAATTCCTACATAGGGTATTCAGCTTTCATGCTGTTTGCCTTGCGGTTCGGGCGTCAACCTTACGTGTGGGAAGGCGAGAACCGCAAGGACCTCCTTGACTTCTACATGCCTTGGGCAAAGGAGAAGTGCACTGAGCCATGCGCCGTCGACGGCGTGGCGTGCGTACTCGCCGCTGCTGAGGATCTGTTCGGGGAATGGACAACGGTGGAACTCAGGCCCGTGACTCCCGAGAACCCTCTCCATGAGGTGCGCCACTGGGTGGCCGCAGTTGCGGTGGGTGGCGTGTGCTCTGAGGGGGCGGACGCGTTGAACAGGTTCTACGGTCCTCTGGGACAATGGGTCCTAGGGACTGTTTGCGATGGAAACTGCGGCATTGACCTTATGGCGATGATGTTGCAGAAACCGCAAAATGCCGAGACGCGCAAATGGCTTCGGGAGGAACTGTACGATTTCGGGGTGCGCCGCTGGGACGAACCGTGGTTGCACGACATGCTCGTTGTCACGCAGGAACTAACCTTGGAGGAGGTGCGGGCGTACCGCAGTTGCGGGGCCAGCGGCCCTGCTGGACCCATGGTCCTGCACGACTCCGAGGGCGAGGGCGAACCAGCAGAGGCGCCGAGAGAGGCGAGCGCGCCACGCCCCGCTCTCATGGCGGCGTTAGAGTGGCAGACGGGCGTGCAGGACATGGGTATATTGCTTGCCATGGCTGAGGCTATGCCCGAGGCGTTGCAGGAGGAGCAGATCAGGGCGCACGCACTGGCCAGCGCACGCCCAAAACCCGAAGTTGCGGAACAGAAGCGGCGCGTGTGCCCGCACATGCTCAGAGACCGCGAACTGGTTTGCAAAGACCTGGAGGCGCACGCACGCAGTTGTGGTTGGATGGGCGAGGGCGTTCTGCCACGGAATTCAATCGCGTCTTTTTGCGGGCGGTTCACGTGGCCGAAGGGCATGGGGGTCGTCCAGCAGCGCCAGGCCGTCTCCAAGTGGTTTCAAAACTGGCGCACACAAGGTGGACATGGCACGGCGGGCGTGCATGGCCGACGCCGCGCGCGGGGCAACCAAGGGCGCCCGAACAAGGCTCCATGGCTGGAAGCCGCTCTGTACGAGTGGTGGTCCCACATGAGGTACTCCGTGGACTGGAAGGCGGTGGCCAAGCGAACCGCAGTTGCGGAGGAGAGGCCCAAGATGTTGGCCAGGTTCTCCCAATCCCTGCTGGTTACGAAGGCGAAGCAACTCGTCGCGGACTACTGCGTGGAGACAATGAAGCGGGGAGGCAAACCGATGGTGCCGCAGTTGCGGCCTCGGTGGTGGGTGAAGTGGCGGCGCTCCTACGGCCTGAGCATGAAGAAGCCGAACCGCAAGTACAAGGTGCCAAAATGGTTGCTCCAATCTCGTTTTGAGACTATGATCTTGAACGTGGCCAGGGTCCGCGCAGCTGCAGAGGAGCTTCTGGGGTACGACCCGCACATCCTGAACTGGGACCAGTCGCCCTTTCACCACAACGAGTCGTCGTCGGCCTCGAAGCCGACCTTGGCTGTGAAGGGTGGCATTGTCCCGCTTGTCGAGGCGCATGACGACAGCAGGGCTCGGTGGACAGCGAACCTGACGGTGTCGAGCGACGCGGAGGACATCCGCAGTTGCGGACCACCGCCGGCGGAGCTAATGTTCAAGGGGGGATCTGTCATCGCTGAGGGCTTGGCCGCACATGCCCGCAGTCGCGGCTATCCGTCTTGGGTGAGCACGGCGACGTCCGAGAAGGGGTCCTACCGCGCAGACGACGTTGTATCATTCTTGCAGCGGCACTTGCGGGCCTGGCCCGACGACCCGCAGTTGCGGGGAAAGTGGCGCATCCTCATGGCCGACGACCATTCCCCGCACAAAGCAGACGCTGTGCGGAGACTCGCCTGGCAGCGCGGCTACGTGCTGATCATTCACGGCGGGGGGACGACCGCAGTTGCGCAGCCCGTGGACACGGACTTGAACCAGCACGTGAAGCGCCGGTACATTGCCCTCGAGACCAAAGCGCTGGTGCAGCAAATGGCGTTGGGGAAGCACGTGCCGCAGTTGCGGCGTTCCGATTGCGCCGACTTGATGCTGTCAGTGTTGGAGAATGTGCAGTTGCACTTGGACGCCGCGAAAGGTTTCCTGAAAGTGGGAATTCGAGCGCCCTTCGACAAGTCAGGAGATCTCGAGATTTGCCGAGAGGCGGCGGAACTCTGGGAAGCAGGGGGGCTGCGAGCAAAAGTGGACACCGCAGTCGCGGAGGTGAGGGAAGAATGCGAGCAGAAACGTTTGAAATGGTCCTACAATGACGTGCTGCGTCTCATACACGAATACGAGAAACACGACGCCACAGATTCCGTGTTGGAGAAGCTCGGCGACGAAGCGCTAGGCCAGGAGCCAGGCCACGAGGAGGGCGATGAGGAGGGCGGGGAGGAGGAGGAGGAGGAGGTGCACGAGGAGCACGAGGAGGACGAAGAGCAAGAGGAGGCCTCGTGGGCCGAGGCTCTTGCGGAACAGTGCGATGCCGCAGTTGCGGCACCTGGGCCTCAAGGATCCTCGGTATCCATGGACTGCGTGGTCGACGCAGAGGCGGCCGAGCAGGTGGCAGTGGCGACGTCCTTGGCAGAAACGCTCCGCGAGGCGGAAGATATGCTGCGCCAAGTGGGCATGGAGAAACTAGCGCAGGATTGCCGACAGCAACGACACAAACAAAAGAAGCGGTTGAGAGAGCTGGCGCGGGAGGACAACGAGGTCCTACGAGCGTTGACTGCCCAGCGAGACCACGAAGCCGCAGTGGTGGCGAAAAAGCGGCGCCTGGCTCTGGAAGCGAACGACAGGACGAAGGCGTTGCACGATCTCAAGAAGCAGATTCGAGAGGCCGAGGCCGCCTTGAGGGCAAAGAAGGAGGCCGCAGTTGCGGTGGAAACGGCTTTGGCTAACAAACACGCCCTAGCGCAGTGGAATCCCGAGGAGTTCAAGATCAAGAAAAACAGGATGGCAGCTCTGGATCGCCTGGCTCGCGGAAAAGGCGTCCTCTCAGACGAGCAGAGGGGGGAGTGGGCATGGTTCAAGACGCATTGGGACGAGGAGATGTGCAAGCAGCACAAGGAGCAATGGCCGCTCACGTTTGCTGGGTGGCTGCAAAAAGTCGCGAACGACGCGGCGTCTGGGAACCGTTCGGCGCTGTCGCAGTTCGTGCATTCGGAAACAGTGAGAACCCTGGGAGGGCAAATGGCGCTGGTAATCCCAGCCCTAGCGTGATGCAGGCCGCAGTTGCGGACCCACAGGAAGTCCAGAGGGAAGTTGTTTTTCCAAGCGGCTCCCGCGCGGGCAGGAGATGAGGCAAAACCGCAGTTGCGGTCTTCCTGCTGCTGTGAAAATAATCCTTTCACAGTCCCTTGCAATCGTCGCCCTCCTTCTGCTTCTCCGCCAGTCCATTTGTTGTTCTTTCGGTTCCTTTGAGTCCTCGCCCTCCTTCTGCCACTCCTCGAATCCTCTTTGTCTCCTCCCTCCATCCGACCCCATGCCCATTCACGATCCATTTCCGTAGCCACCGTGGCTCGAGGTGGCGCACGCGAAGACGCAAGCATGTGGCCGCCCGCGCGCCCGAGCGCATCCTCAGGGAGTATGGACCGTGGACTTCGATTCGCCAGAACGGTGTTCATCCACAACGCTGAGGAGGAGGAGGGAGGCAAAGACGAGGAAGCCGCAGTTGCGGATGATGACGACGACCAGCGGACGCAAGATGGCGACAGCACCGTCGCGTCCTCGGCTGCCTCCGCTGACGAGGCTGAGTCCCGGGGAGGTGCGGGAGCCGCAGTTGCGGCAGCACATGACTCCTACATGCCGAGAGTGTTGTCGTCGCGGAGAACCTGGAAACGGGTGCCCATCATCGAGACAAGCAATCTGTCGGAAAAACAAAGAGCTCTTGTCGACGCATGGGAGGAGAAAACGGAGTTCGAAGCGGGACGGGTCGGCTTCTACGTGGCCAACTTCGGAGGGACTGCAGCTAGACCCACGCAACGCGCGGACGAGTGGGCGCAGCTCCGCGCGAACCCTGCCCAGATCATCGCCCTCTGCGAGTGCGACGACGAGACCTGCGCGGTACTCAGTGGGGAGCACGACGCGAGGGACAGTGCAGCCGCAGTTGCGGACGATAGGTTTCGGAGTCGGACTCAATACAACTACCTGTGCGTTAAGGGCGGCGAGCCATCAGGGACCCTCCTTGTTGGCATGAGGGACCGCAGTGGCGGCCACATTGAACACGTAGACTTTGCGAGAATCTTCCACAAGCAGGAGAAGTCCAAAACGAAGAAGAAGAAGAAACAGTCCGCAGTTGCGGAGGCTCCTGCGCCAAAGCTGCACAACAAGTACTCCAGGGCGATGGTGGTGCGCGTCCACCTGGACCAGGCCGTGCCCCATTTGGGGGGCTCCTTCAACGTCATGGCGGTGCACGTCCACCACAGCTTGGCCAACCAAGACTGGGGCGTCACGAAGCTCCATGAGTTCTACAACTGGTTCGTCGCCTACGTCAGGGAATGGGACGTGAAGGTCTGCATGGGGGACTTCAACATGTGCATGTTCCAGCTTGTGTCCTGGTGCCGCAATTGCGGCCTGACTGTGGACGTCGCCGCGTGGACCCCCTGGAAGACAGCAGGCGGCCAGCCCAGGGCAGACAGCATGGCGATTTTGTTCATAAACTGTCCTGGGCAGTACAAGCTTCACCATGGCCTGAGTGTTCTGCACGACCGTGAGGGCGGATTCTTGACGACCCAGCATGATCCGTCTTTCCCTGTCTTCGACTACACGAATGGCCCTGGGAAGATGCTTCAGACTTACGTGCCCAAGGCTGAGCCCGTTGAAAACAAGATGCGCGCCTTCCTGACGCCATCTGGCGAATCCTTGACCGCAGATGCGGAGTTCGAGCAAAGGATGGCGCGCAGGGAACGCGACGATTGGGTGCGCTATCCCTTCAGAGTGAAGCAGGGCAACCTCGACGACAAGATATGGCATGGCGCCTTCGGCAGGGCGAGGCACGGAGCGCACTTCCCTCTGGTGGCTTTCACGCACAATACGTGCCGCAGGTCACCTGAAAGACTCGCCGCGAGGTTGGAACGCAGGAAGGGCGGCAGGAAGGGCGGCAAGAAGGGCGGCAAGAAGGGCAGCTACGCGGACACCGCAGTTGCGGGGAAGGGCGTCCGACCCCAGATGGGAACCGCAGTTGCGGGGAGAGACGCTGGGGCTGAGCGAGCTGGGAACACGCCACCGCCGCAAGCTGCCAACGGCGACGATGCGACCCCTTCTTGTGCCGCAGTGGCGGCTGGGTCCTGGGACGCCAGCGGCAGCGGCGCATGGGAGGCGCGCAGTCCCGCCACGAGATGGCAGGGCTGGTCCTGGTGGGACTGGAGCTCGAGCGAATGGGGCGCTGATGGCGCGCAGTGGTGGCCCTCTGATCATGCCGCAGTTGCGGACAATGCCCCTGAGGGCTCGCCTCCTCAGCGTGAAGTCGAGTGGGGCTCGAGCGGGCGACCTGCCGAGCGCCCTCCGTGGAGCTTCGAGGCGCAGCGTTGGTGATGGCCGCAGTTGCGGGCAAGTGGAGCATGATGTTGATTGCCGCAGTTGCGGACAGTGTACGCTGGAAAAATCATCATCATCATCAATCATAATCATCATCATATCATCATATCATACGTTCAAAGCAGTGCCGGGGCACTGCTTTGAACGCGTTCAAAGCAGTGCCGGGGCACTGCTTTCGATCGTCGCCTCGTCGCCGTTATAAGGGCTTTCGGATTAGCGACTTCCCCTCCTCCTCCTCCTCCTTCTTCTCCTCCGCCTCCTCCTCCTTTTCCTCCTCCTACTCCGCCTCCTCCTCCTTTTCCTCCTCCTTTTCCTCCTCCTCCTCCTCCTCCTCCTCCTCTTCCTCCTCCTCCTCCTCCTCCTCCTCCTCCTCCTTTACCTCGGGCCTCGCGCGGTTGGCTCCCCTGTGCAGCGCGGCCCCGCGCGCCCAGCAGAGCGCCTCCCCTCCGCCCCGCGGGCACCTGGCGCCGTGAGGCTGCTCGACGGCGAAGGCGACGACAGCGGCCACGACGACGCGGCCACGACAGTGGCAACGACGACGCGCGGGGGGGCAGCGCCACCTCCACGACCACAACGCGGGCGACCCCCACGGCGGCGGCGGCGGCGACGACCTTGGCGGCGGCGGCGACGACAACGACGGCTGCGGCGACAGTTGCGAGGATCTCTGGACTCCAGTGGGGCCGTCGTGCTGCCTGTCCCTGGTGGCTTCTGGTGGCCCACGGGGCCCGACTAACCGGCCCCGGGAGGCCACATGACCTTGACAGTCCCCTGACCCTCGCAGGGCTAAGATGTATCGGGGGCGGTCAGGAAGGGGGGTGATCACCAGGGGTGGGGGGGGATGTCATGGCAGGGGCCATGATATCTCCTCGGATGTCATGGCGCCTCTTCTTATTTCAATACGTCCCGGCTTCCCCCTGGGCCGCGCACATGCCGCTGGCCATGATTTGCGCCCCCCCCCCTCTCCCTCCTGGACCCCTCCGATTGCAGCAACACGTTTTTTGTTGGATCTGAATGCCCGTCGTGGTGTGAAGCAGGCTGGATCGGCCTGTACGTTGGAGCACTCTGGAAGGCCTGCGTGTGGTGAGGAGCTGGCCGCCTCGACCTGTTCCGCGCCACCAGAGGCCCGGGTGCCCAGAGGCGTGCCTCTGGAGGCGTTGTGGGGCGGGTCCCCATGGAGGCTTCGAGGAGGCAGGGGCGACCACGACCACGACGGCGAAGGCGGCGACGGCGGAGGCGTCGCAGGGTGCGCCGCGACGCGCGTCTCGCGGTCCAGCCCCCTGACAGGAGCTCCGCCCGCTCGCCGGGCTCTGGACGTCCATCCTGAAACTCATCGCGGCCCCCCG
>CAUYUJ010015582.1:119240-306740 GCA_963575745.1 Prorocentrum cordatum | reverse complement strand
AGATTCGTCATCGCTGTCCCTCGGGGCTACGACCTCAGGGCTCAGCGGAGTAACGTCATACGGTCATACGCAGACCTAGATTGGACCTCGCCTTCCCATGGGACTGCGAAGTGCGAAGCTGTCGCCAAGTATGTAAGCTCATAGGGGGTCCAGCGCAGTGCGGTTCCAGGCGGATCGGATGAGATCTCGCCGTCCGTGGGGGCTGCGACATGCGAATTTGTCGTCACGCAGGCTCCCTGGGGCTCCAGCGTAATTAGTTCGGACTACGCGGACCAGGTCAGATCTCGCCATCTCCGGGGGCTGCGAATTACGGGACCCAAACGTATACACCACCACCTCTTCCCTGTCACCCTTCCCCCTTCCCAGGAACGAGGAGGTGAAGAGGAGGACGGAGGAGAAAGGGGGAATGGAGGTGGTGGTGGTGTATGCTCTTGGGACCCGCCCGAATTGCGAACGTGCCTCGTTTTTTTTGTCAATGCCGTGTCCTTGGGTGCTGCCTCACTCAAGTCTTCCCCGGTGGGTCGTGCAACGCGTCGGCCTATCATCTAGACGCTTTCACCCGAAATCGCGCTCCCTGCCATCACCAGCCTCGAACTTATTTCTAGTCCTAAGATTGACACGCCCAAAGGCGATGACAATCCTAGGGATGCGCCCTGGACAACTAAGGAAAGCCCTAAGATTGGCATCGTGATGCCCAGCTTAGGGATAGGGATATGTTCCAGGCCGGTAATGCCAGACCATGACCCGCTCCTGAAACGAGCCCGAACGGGTTCGGTACGTCGCTGAGTTATTTGTTGCCCCCGAGGGTTGCCCGAAGCGTCGCAAGAGAAGGCACTGCAGCCCACCGAGCGGCAGACAACTCATATGGTCGACCGCGAGCAGCGTCTTCGCAGCCAAAGCTCTCTTCCGGCGACCGTGCGCTAGCAGAACAATCGAGCCCGACAGGGAGATTTCCCCGCCAAGGTGTTTGTACTCGTCGCCGAGGTATGTATGTATCCGCGACCCCAGACGTCCCGACTTCTGCCCCTCGGCTCTCGGCAGCAGATCGTCGCAGACAGGGGCACGAAACCTGCCCCCGGGATGCCGCAACCAAGGAGAACCGCCAGAATTGAGACCCCGAAGTGCCTCGGGTGTCGTGCCTCGGGTGTCTGACAACACCCTCGAGCCTCGAGCCTGGATCGTCTGAACCTCCTCGGTTGAAACCCCTGGGAGGTTGTATTCAGCATCGCCGCTGGTGTATACGCGATCGGAAACCGTTTGTCTCCAGCCTAGTCCCGCTTGATATGATTCAGTCCCGCTTGATCCTGCGTAATGTTAGGCCGAATCTTGTGATCAATCTGGTTCCTGCCCCTGCACCGGGTTTAATAGCCCGCATGCGTTCCCATGAAGACCTCCCGGGAGTTGCCGCTCGATCCGATGTTATATCGATTTCGGCCGTTCTGAGTCTATGCCGATGTTTGTTGCGCTCTTGTGCATGCTGGGGTTGCCGATCTGATCCGATGCTGACTCCGTGCCGACGCGGCCCGATTTCACGCACGCCGCACGTTCCGATCCGATCATAGTTCTCGATCCGATGTGGATTGGCCGATCCGATCATACTTCTCGACCCGATCCGATCATATTTCTCGACCCGATCCGAACATATTTCTCGATCCGATCATATTTCTCGACCTGGTCGTATTTCTCGATCGATCGTTGGCTGAATTAATTTGCTTCGATCTGTCTGGTGAACCCTGAATCGGCCTTCACGGCCCATAATGTCTCCCACGAGACGAGGGCCATCCAGGGGTTGTTTCCTAGCTACTCCAGCGCATGCCCCCCCCCCGGGATGGGCAGGTATAGCTCGCGGGCCAGAAGCGCGGCTCCTGGCGTGGGCAATATTTCCCAAGACTACTTCCCAACAGTTGCCTCCTTATTCATCACCCAGACTTGTCGAGGGGTGCGTGTAGGCCAGAATCTCAAGGCGCATCCAGACGTGGCCACAAGAGGCCCAAGCACCGGCCAGGACTGCAACCGAAGCTCGATCCCCTGAGCCTCCCTCCTCCGAGCCCCGATGCCTCGGCCCTCCGAGCCTCGATCCTCTGGGCCTCGAAACCTCGATCCTCCGAGCCTCGGTCCTCTGAGCCTCGACGCTCGACGCTCCGAGCCCCGCCGCCTCCCAGCCTCCTGCCCCTCGCGCCCGACGCCACCAGCGGCCCGCGGGGCGCGGGGCGCGGCCACCGGAGCGCCGCCGCCGCCTGCGCCACGCCCCCCCCCCCCCCCCTCCCATTCGGGCCCCCGTCGGGCGATGCCGGGCGGCGGCGAGTGCCGCTCCCCCGCCCCCGCCGCCCGGGGAGGAGCGGTGAGGAGCGCCAGTTGCGCGCGCTGCGGTCGTGTCGGGCGCGGCATTTTTTGCTCGAGTCGGGGCGCAGCTTTTTTCCTGGGACCTGGGCGCAGCCCTGTTTGTGTTCGCGCAGCCTTGCTTGTGTTCGGATCCAGTGCCCTGGTCGAGATTATTTTACGATATTCCCCTAGTAGACTTGCCCAGTCGGTTCTCACCTAATTAGTTAGAATCCTGGTGCCTCTTATTGTTACGTTGCCCGTTGCTCGGAGGTTTCTCGTCTTCCTCGGGTTCCCCGCCCCAGTGCCTCCTATTGTTACCTTGCCCGTTTCCCAGAGTTTCCTCGGGATCCTCGGGTTCGCCGCCGCCGGTGCCTCCTGTTGTTACGCTGCCAGTTCCTCGGAGGTTCCTCGGGTTCCATGGGTTCCTCGGGTTCGCGGGCATCCTCGGGTTCACCGCCCCCAGCTGCCACAAGCAAAGCCAAACAGTGCCATGCAACGGAAAGCAATACCAAACCATGCAAAGCAATGTCAACCCATGCCAAGCAATGCCAAGCGATGCCAAGCGATGCGAACATGGCAATAGGATTTCCCATAGGTGGGGTCGCGCCAAGTTCATTCCCAACCATCATGTGGTGCTGGGTCCCCGTTTTGAAGAGACAGCGCCCCGCGTTCCTCCTCTCCTCTTTTCCTCCTCCCCCTCCTTGCCTCTGCCCTCCGCATGTCTCTATTTCGGCACACCCAGTTCAGCGTTTCGTGGCCCCATAGGGAGCTCCACCGAAGGCCCCAGTGCCAGGGCCCGCATGCCGCCACCTCGCAATTTCGGCACACCCCTCACACGTTTCGTAGCCCCATAGGGAGCTCCACCGATGGCGATCCGTCACCACACGGCGTTTTCGGTGCGCGGCTACGGGCGCCGGTCGGGGCAACTCCGTGGATTTGGGTTGCTTTCCAGCAGCTGCGCCTTGCCCAGAGTGCTCTGGAGGTGCCCGAAACGCCCCGAACGACCGCCAGAGAGCCGATGCAAACCTTGAAAGCCAGAGTGGCTCTTCTCCAGAGTGACCGTTGGTGCGCGGCTCTCGGGGGTAACACGCGGGCTGCCACTGTCGCATTGCATGTGAAAGTCGTCCAGTCGCGCACCACAGATCATTCTTTCTCAGTATCTTTCCTGCGTGTAGCCAGCTCCGCTGGTGCTGCCAGCCAGGTCGAATTTCGAGGGGGTCGGCCGGGTGTTTGAAACTCTTCGTCCTTCGTGGGCCTCCTCGTGCGCCCTCGTCGCCACGGCTTGGTCCTCCCCGAAGTTCTGGCCAGGGGCCGCTGCCCATGAGATTCCAGGGGCCGGTCTTGGACCTCGTAAAGAGCCTTCCAGGGGCACTACCCACGATGATTCCGGGTGTTGCTAGAAGTGCCCCTGGCCCAAGGTACCCCCAGGATTGCCAAGGAGGCCCCCACGGCCTCCGGAGCACAGCTCACGAGGCCCAGAGGGCCCCAGGGGCTCCAAACTGGAGCGAAAAGCTGGGGGCACCCCCGACAGGAGGAGCCTGACACCTCCAGAGATCCGATGACATCGCCCCAGGCCCCGGGTTTCGATCGCATTCTTGAGCCCTCAGACGCCGCTCTCGGCCCCAGGGTTACGCCGGGCCTGTCCCTCCACAGGGGGAATATTCAAAAATAGTAATAAAAAAAAGAAATAGTCAGGGGACTATTGTTTGACTATTCTTGAGCATTTTTGGGGTATTTGGTGTATTTTTAACTTTTCGCCCCAAATCCCCCTGTAGGGGACAGGCCCGACTTGACCCCAGGGTGCCGACACCGCTGCCCGATGCCGCTTCCTTTTCGTGCCACCAGGTTCGGGGCCTCTGGAGAGGCCCTCATCGCCACGGCTCGATCTGCCTCGGACTCCTGGTCAGATTGCACTCGGTACAGTCGAGGCTGACTAGCAGGTCGACCCCGCCAAATCGAGGGTACCTTTGTGTCCGGTGTTTCGCCGTCCCATGCCTTCTACACTCCTGGCTGGCAATGTGGCCCTCGGAAAGGTCTTGTGTCCTCTCGCGTGCCCTCTCCAATCAGCTCCGACTGTAGGTCTTGGGGAGTAGGGTACGAGAGCGGTGCGCCTGGTCAAGCGGCCCGGGTCACCGGGGCGACAAATGAGTTGCGAGAGTTTTGCCTCGAGCTCTTGGGCTGTAAACGGGTGTCGACGCGGCGGCGACCCAGTGGCCTAGCATTTGGCTGGCAGCGAGCGAAGGCGCTATCGGAAAGCAGCGATTATTCAAGGCTGAACGATCCACGTGTTGTCAGAAAGCAGCGCCAGCGCCGTCACGACACGAACTCGCCGTACCTTTACGCCTCCCACCCGGGGCGCCATTCCTCCATGCCTGGCGTTGAAGCTGGCCGGCGGGGCATGCTTGGGGGGGGGGAGCGGCGTAGACAAGCAACCTTGGTTGCCTCTGGCCAAGACTGATGCTTACGTTTCATGTTCGAGGGGGGTCGTTTACGGTGTGTTCTTGTGCCCGACGTGGATTCGACGCGGTCGACATGGAGTTTGCGCGGGTCCGGCACGCATCGGTGGCGCGATGTGACAGCCGAGGTCCTCCCAGGATGCGATATGCTAGTGTAGGCTTGAAATCTAAAACAGCGCGAGACTGCGCCACTCAGCAGCGCCCTGGGTTCCAGGCCTGCTCTTGGACGTGGTCGTTGCTGACAAAAGTTTTTCGTCCCCTCCTAAATCGTTCCCAGCGGCAGAGAACTGTACTTCTAAATAACAGTTCCTCCCTCGTGTCTGTCCTCAATCGTGATCCATGTCACCTATCGGAGTCTCTGAAAGGATTGTGGCCCCATCCTATTCCACACGCGCGCGCGTGTGGAGGAAGAGGAATTGGAATGAGCAGGATGGGTGATCGAATGGGTGAAGAGGGAGGAACGATAAGGACGTGGGAGTTAGGAGAAGGAAGAACGGCGATGAGTTCAGGAGGCTGTGCCCCCCTCAATCCCTCTTTCACTTCCCTCCTGCTCCTCCCCCTCCTGCTGCTGCTGCTCCTCCTCCTCCTTCTCCTCCTCCTTCTCCTCCTCCTCCTCCTCCTCCTCCCTCTTGCATTCCTTCCTCATTCCTCATTCCCCTCCGTGTCGTTTAGATCCTGATTTTCCCACCTTCCCCCATATCTCCATCCTTCCGTGCCCTCCCACTCCCCTCAGGCCTTCCTCTCTCTCTTGCTTTTCCTCCCTCCCGTTCCCTCCGTTCCTCCCTCCCGTTCCCCCTCCTTTCCCATCGTCATCCCTGCCTCGCTCCACCCGCATTCTCCTGCCCCTCCCTCCCTCCATCGTCCAGGTTCAGATCTGGGGACTGGGAGTGTCCCAAGTGCGGCGATCACCAATGGGCAAGGACAGCCGCCCCACTGCCGCAAAAGGAGAATGACGGAGGAGGAGGAGGATGATGATGAGGAGGAGGAGGAGGAGTTGGAGGACCAGGATAAACCCAAGACTCATCAACAATTTTTGGGATGCACCCTTCCTCCAAGCTCCATCTTCACAGGTCCCATACAACAATTCGCTTCCACTGAGGAAAGGTCACCGTTGGGAAACAACCGCGCGAAAACCCTGAATCGTGCCAGAACACCATACCTGGAACTCCAACACCGCGAATCAACATAGCGCCCTGACAATCCTGCATCGCTCGAAAACACGATTTCTGGAAGGATGCCATGAGAATCCGCGAAACTCGTGCAACTGTTTAAACGAATGTGCGCGGCGCTGAGGTGAGATAGCCACAGTTTGAAAGGGAGCCGCCATCAATCCTTGGATGTCTTGCAATTTCTTGCATCGAATGTGCGCGTCGCGGCGCTAATGCGAGAGCCACATTCTGAAAACGAACCGCCCTCAATCCTTGAAGCTGATGGAGGAGGGAATCTGAATTTGTTGGGAGAGTAGGTTTGTGTTAGCGCGCGCGGCGGATCGAAGGAGGCATGCGGAAGGGCAACGCTGTAGAAGAGACGCTGGCGGAGGAGGAGGAGGCTCACGGACATTCCCGGAGCGTTTTGGCGGTTCTCTGGGGGAGGGGAGGCTTGTGGCCGAGAGCCCAGGCATCCTCTGTTTCGACAGAAGTCCAGGCGGCTGGCTTGTCGCCTGCATCTGCAGCCAAAATGCCAGGCGGCGGCTGGAACTCGCGGTGGGGTCTGCCCGGAGGGGTCGAAGCGATGCCGCATTGGAACAGGCAGCGGCACGACGACCACCAGGGGGAACCGTTTACTGAGCAGCGACCGGGCCAACGCCGACAGCGACGTCGACTGACACACTTTCCTGACCAGGATGCGGGAGGTCGCGCCTGGCCTGGTGCGGTGGCTCGAGTGCGTCAACCCAACGGGAGTGCCCATCCTGGTATTTCTGCGGAGAGGACCATCCACACTCGTCCAGAGGATGCTGTGGGAGTCGCTGGGCTTGGTGCCAGCGCCCGAGGTCGCAGCGGTGTGGCCGCCAGTTCTGGACCCGCCCGTTGCCTTCGCCATGGCGCCGGGCTTCGCGGACGGCGGCTTGCTGGCAGGGCCGTGTCTGGCGAGGTGCTCAGAGGGCTCGAGCACCTGACGACCGTCGTGCCGCAACGAAGCTGCGGTTCTCGGCGCTGCACCCCTTAGTTAGGACTCCTTTAATCGAAGTCCTGATTCAGGATTCCTGAGGAAGGTGTTTTCTATTCGGCGCTGATGATTTCCCATCAAGGCGCCTGTAGTAAGGACTATTTCTGCAGGGTTCTTTGGAAAGGATTCTTTGCCCAGAATTCTTCATCAAGGAGTTTTTTTACGAAGGACTCATTATTGTAAGTCAAGTTCCTCATTGAGGATTCCTCATGACAAGTTCCCCACAAGGAATCCCGAATAAGGATGTTTTCAACTAAGTCTTACGAATGGCTCTTTAGCAAGGGTTGCTTAGCACGGGTTTCTTATTCATAGCTCCTCATGAAGGATTCGTTAGCAAGCAGTCCTTTAGGAACGGGTTCCTTCGTAAGGGCTCCCTGTCAAGAATTTCACAGTAATGGTTTCTTAATGCGGATTCTTTGCTGAGGGTTCTTCGCGAAGGATGTCGTATTCAGGGTTCCTCACTACGGCGTCCTTGTGACGGACGCCTCAGGGAGAGAACTTTGTTGCACATGACTTCTTAAGCCATACTGAGGTTTTCACGCTAACAGGTCCATTGCAATTCCTTATGAATGAATTCTCATTGCGAATTCTTGAGTATGGATTCCTTGATGAGGAGTCCTTCTGAAGGAGTATGGATTCGCTTCCATGGTAGCCACATCCTTTGTAGGTTGGAATCGTCAGTCGGAGCACTAGCAGCGCTTGAAATACAAGAGGCTGAAACGTCAAGGTGCGTTGCCCGTTGCTCGCCCCCCTCCCATGGGGCCCGCAGTCGGGCCAGTTCCCCCCCTGTGAGAGCTGGATCGTTGGATGGGGCCCGCAGCTGGCGTGGTCACCTTGTTGTCGTGGTCGTCGTCCTCGCTCGCCACCCCCCGGCGACCCCCCAGCGGCCCACCCCGTGACCCAACCGCGGCCCACCCCGTGACCCAACTCGCGACCAACCAGCGACCCGCTCTTATTCACAATTCCGGGGTGCTACGTAAGGCAGAGTAGGGGGAGGACGCGGTGATCATGTCGAGTTTGATTCGCGTATCCACTCTCAGGGGCTCCGTGTAATCAGCCACTTCGGGCCACTCCTGTTTTATTTGCTCTTTGGGCTTGTCCTGGGGGTGTCCTGGGACAAGTGTCATGGGCCGTGCTGTGGGTGCGTCCTAGGGCGAGTCACGGGGGCGTACTGCGAGAAGGTGTTCGGATGCCATGCGTAAACGTCTTGGGGTGTATTTTGGGGGTGTCCTGAGGGTGTCTGGAGCGCGTCTTTGGAGTGGGTCTTCTGGCGTGTCCTGGGGTGTCTTGGGGTGTCCTGGCGGTGCCCTTGGGCATGTCGTGCAGGGTTTCTTGGGGCGTCTCCTGGGCCGCGGTGCCCTCGGGCGTGTCCTGGGAGGTGTCCTGTGGGTGTCCTGGGGTGTCCTGGCGGTGCCCGTGGGCGTGTCGTGCAGGGTCTCTTGGGGCATCTCCTGGGCCGCGGTGCCCTCGGGCGTGTCCTGGGGCGTGCCCTGGGGTGGCCTGGACGTATCCCAAGACGTGTCCTGTGTGCTTTTTTTGGATGTGTCTTGAGCAGGGGTGCTGGGGAGAAGTCTTGGGGAGTTGTGTCGAGGCCTCCTGCGGATTGTCTGGGGGAAGAGTCGTGGCGGGGTGTCCTGGAGGGGCCATCTGGGGAGGTACCGTGGGGAGTCGCATTCCTAAGTGCAGCGGGCGTTCCGGGTTTGCTGGGTTCGCCGAAGCGTTTCCCGGGTTCGCCGAAGCGTTCCCCGAGCTCGGGTTTCCCGACGACGATGGCGCGTTTCTGAGATCCGATGATTTGACCGACCTACCGTGCGTACCCTTGTCGAGGACGGGCCCCACTATCATCTATCCCCGAATGGGGCCCAAAATTTGTTTTCTGGTTGTCTGGCAAGAAACTCCACAACATCGAGGGTCTTGGAGTCGACATGCCCTCGGTTTGGCGCGGACCTCCTTTCCCCCCCCTCACCCCCGGAGATACCACGAATGGCGCGTTCATTTGGTGCTTCGTGCGCCCCCCCCCCCCTCCCGAAGACGCAAGGAACGACGCGTGCCGCAAGTGCCAGACCAGGCGGCCTGGCGCGTCGATGATGTCCAGGGACGGCCGCTACGGCAGCTCCGGCGGCGGCAAAGGAGGAGCCCACGGGGGCTGTCGAGGGCGCCCAAGGGGGGGCTGCGGATTAGGTGTGTGTGTGTGTGTCTTGCCCGGGCACTGTGCAGCCGCTGCAGCGTTGGCCGGCCGCGTCGCTGGCCCCACGCCGCCGCCCCCTCATCGCCGGCTGCCTGGTCTCCAGCCGCCGCGGCCTCCCAGCCTCCTGCTTGCCCGGGCCCCGCGCCCTGGGTGCGCTGCGACGCCGCCCCGCAGCCGCTGCCAGCAGGGACCTCGGCCAGGCCGCACCCCGCCCTCCAGCGCTGCCCCGCCGCATGAGCGGAGGGCGTGGCGCCCCCTGCCTCCCCATCCTGCGCGGCCGCCCGCCCTCTGCTCCCCTCCCTCTCGCATGCGGGCTGGTTCGCGACCTCGTGCCCAGGCGTCGCTCGGACGCGCGTGCGGATTGCCTCGGCCGCGCGGCGACGTAAAAGAATGTGTGTGTGTGTGTAAGTGTAAGTGTAAGTGTAAGTGTAAGTGTAAGTGTGTGTGTGTGTAAGTGTAAGTGTGTAAATGTGTGTGTGTGCTTGGCGAGGGCCCCCAGAGACTTGAAAGTCCACAGCTTTTGAGGTCTGGGTAGAACTTAGCATCAGAAAGTCCAGGGTTCGCAAGGGACTGGCTTCCTGTCAAAATAGCCGAGACCCTCTCGAAACCCTCCGGAAATAATCCGGAAAGGGTTATGGGAAGGTGTTCGGAGAGTTTGGGGAGGGTTTTAGAAGGGTCTCCCTCGTTCTGGGAGGAAGCCAGTCCGTAGCGAACCTTGGACTCTCTAATCTTAGCAGAGTAGCGCCGCACATCTGGCGGAAGCACCTCGTGCGGGCCCGAGGAGGAGGAGGAGGAGGAGGAGGAGGAGGAGGAGGAGGAGGAGGAGGAGCGGGCGCGGCGCGGCGCGGGCTTCGGCGGAACAGACCGCCCTTGCGCCCGCACGCCTGAGGAGGAGGAGGAGGAGGAGGAGGAATTGGAGGAGGAGGAGGAGGAGGAGCGAGGAGCGAGGAGCGAGGAGCGAGGGAGCCTCTGGAGGCGGCGTGTGCCTCGCGCCATCGCGCGGGGCTGGGCGGCCCAGCCCCGCGCTGCGGGAGCATCAGCCGGCCATGGCGCGTTCGACTAGCGCTGTGGAGGACGATCCATGGAGAGGAGGCATGCTGCCAAGTGGTTACCAGATGTCTAAAACACGTGTCAAACATGTTCACACGTGCTCAACACAGTTTTTCCCTACCTAGGCTCTGCCTAGAAGGGTTCTTACTATTAGGCTTAAAGGGCCGGGCAGTGGAACCCGCCCCGGGCGGTTCCCCCGGACTCCGCCCCGCAGTTCCCCCAGTGACGTTCCCTTAGCTTCGCGTTGCTTATCTCATCTTAGCTTAGTTTAGTTAATCTTACCTTAGCTCAGCTTCACATGATCTCAGTTTATGTTAGCTTAGCTTACCTTCATCTTAGCTTCGCTGAGCTTTAGCATAGCAGAGCACATCATAGCATAGCATAGCGTAGCATAGCATAGCGCAGCATCGCATATCATAACATGGGTGTACTTCCCTACCTAGGCTCTGCTTAGAGGGTTAGCTTAGCTTAGCTTAGCACAGCGCAGCATTACATAGCATAGCTTGGCATGACATAGCATAGCATAGCATAGTGCAGCATAGCATAGCATGGCATAGCATAGCATATCATAACATAGCGCATCATAGCATTGCATAGCATAGCATAGTATAGCAACTAATGCTGCTTTCCTAGGGGCTCCAACTTCTAGGTAGGATCGCACTGGGGTAATTGTTATTAACAAGCATGTTTGAAGCATGGACGTAACATGTTTCAACACTGTCAACACATTCAAACACATGTTAAACTCCATGGTAAGGCTGTTCGATTGTCCATCATCATGGCATACACGAGGCTAGCGTCCTCGGGCGGGAGAGAAGGAAAGATCGGGGCTGTCCACCGGCGGCGAGCGAGAGGGGGAAATGAGCAGGAGAAGACCGTCTCAAAAGGCGGGAGGACTTCTCAGGAACCCTCGCGCCTTTGAGAGGTATTTTTCTGTCTTCGGGGAAGCTTGGACAATTTCTCAGAAGGCTTGGGGACCTCCGGGCCTTCTGAGAAGGCCTTCTCCTTCTCACTCCCCCCCCTCGCTCGCCGCCGAGTCCAACCCAGACATGCTCGCGTCGTAGTGCAACACGACGGGCGGTGTTTGTCGTTTTTGGCATCCGTGGACCTTCGCCGGGCCCCGTGACCGCCAAGACACGACTCGAGATGAAGCGCTGGTCCTGGGGAAAGGGTGGGGACTTCGAAGGACCCCGTTTTGAAAATTCTTGACGCTTCGCGTATCCCCACCAGCCCTCCCTCTGTCGCCTTAGGCTAATTCGTCGCTGCGTGCCCCGCTTTGACTGGACTCGCCGCCAGCGCGCTCGCCCGCGGCCGCTGACTAACAAAAACATTCCCACTAGCAGGAGTTTGTGGCCCTTTTTCCGCCTTTCCTTGTTAGGTTGGCCTGTCGTCTGACTACCTTGACGGCGCGCAGCTGCCTGCGTCGCTCGCGATCAAAAAGATATCACCACCAGCCTTTGTTCCGACGCCGCGCGGGTGCCCGCTCGCGGTCGCGATCAAAAAGGTATCCCCTATCAGCCCATCCAGAAACGATTCGCAGGGGAGTTGGTGAATCAGGGCGGCAGGACGCATGGAGTCGCGAAGCCGTCTTCTGGAAAACAAGGATAACACATAGCTTCCCGCATTGAAGTTTAAGATGGAAATCGGTGCAAGCTACGATGGTGCTTCAATGAGGTGTGAAGGGTGTTTCGATGTCTCGCAATGGGTGTTGCACTGACTTGTAGCTTAAACTTGCGTGCGTTTCGAAACTTGGACCCATCTTGGGGCTCTCTTGGGGTTCTTTTTGGGGCCCTTTGGGGCCCTCCTGGAGCTCTTTCTTGGGGCTTTCTTGAAGCCCTCCTGGGGCTCTTTTGGGGCGTCTTGGGGCCCTCTTGTTTTTTTTTTTGGGGGGGGGGATGGGGGCCTTCTTGGGGTTCTTCTGGGATGCCAGAGGGGCCTCTTGGGCCGTCTGGGACCCTTTCGCTAAACAAGAGGGGGGTCCTTAATATGGACCCCCCCATCGGAGGCTCAACCGGCCGTCCTAGGGCCCTCTTGGAGCGTTTTTGGGCGCTCTTGGGGCCGTCGTGGGGCCCTGTTGGACCCCTTCTAGGGCTATCTTGGACCGTCTTGGGGCCATCTTGAGGCCTCAAGAGCCCATCGGAGGCGAAACCGCGAGAAGGCAAACAACACGGGTTTCCCATGGGTTGTTGAAGGATTTTGGCCTGGTGGGGGGTCCTCGGAGGCCTCGGACAGCTCTTGAAATTGTCTTGGCGCCGTCTTGAAGCCTCTTGGACGTGTGTCGGAGGTTATCTTGACCCATCTACCGCTATCTCGGGTCATCTTGGAGGCCATATTGCGCTCTCTGAGGCCCTTTTGGGGGCCATCTTGGGCCATCTTGGACGCTGCTATGGGTCGGGCCCCCCCCCGTCCAAACGCATGGGCGGGGGGGGGAGGTAAACCTCCCAAGCAGGGAAAGGAACTTGGACAAAGAAATGCCCTAGACCACCTGCGCCCAGAGAGCTGGTGGGATTCAGCGCATGCGCGTGACAAGGTCCATTTCGGTTCGATCGATCCGATTCGACATCAGTTTTGGCCAGCCCGGACCGATTCGATTCCAAAGTTTCGACGGCCCGACCCGGTCCGATCTTTGCCTGGCGCTGTTGTTCATCCTGGCGCGGCCGATCCGATTTGACATCGATCCCGATGCATCCCGATCCGACGCATTTTCCGATTCGTTCCGAGTTCCTGGTTCGATGCTTTTCCATATTGTCAAGAAGAGGGGGATGAGGACTCGGTTCTCGTTGGTTCTTAGGTTTTTTCTCGCCTCGGGTTGTTTTCCAGCAGCTGTGCCTCGTCGAGGGCTTTCCAGGGCGCGCGGCTGCCAGAGGCCAAATTTTTTGACGTGAAGTGTTGCTGTTTGATGGGGCCGGACTATAGCATCGGGTCGCGCGGATGGCATCCGAGTTATGATGGCCATGTGTATATGTTTCGGGGAAGCGTAAGACTCGAGTAAGCAGGAACTCGGGTCTGCCGACGTTTTTTGACGACCGCGTCCTGGATTTTGACGGTCCATTTTTCGTGGGACGTTTTCAGCGGGAGTTCGCGTCAAATGCTGGATTGGGTCTCGTCATTTTTATGATTGTCCCATCAGGACAACCCGAGTCCTCCGTACCCGAATCTTACGTCTCCCCGATTCATTGTTTGCATTAGTTTGTATCACCGTTGATTGCGGAGGTCATTGCCTTGGACGAGGCTAGGCAGGCATTTGCAACCCACAATCTTCTGGCATAAGGCAGAATCACCGAGCTTTTTTCCACTATTCGCAAAGTGCCTACTCTCAAAAAGACATGCTTGCCTCGATGGAATGGATCGTAAATCCCCTGCGGCGGATCAAGACCATTCGCGAGCAGCTGCTTTTCTATAAAAGGGTAACCGCCATCAGCATTCTGACCTGGTAGGCCCGGTGTCAAGAAAGGACACGGCAGGAAGGAAATCGTGGTGGGCAGGACCGAGGGGGAGCCCCCGTCGTCTGCTGCTGGCGCGCAGAGGTGCCGGACACCCGGAGCATGCTTGTCGGTCAGTTGTCTATGACAAGGATGTGGTCGGATCGGAGACCACAGGAGATGACAGCATCAGTGTTGTTGCGGAGGCGAGGATGGGTGTTCCTTTTTTGTAGGGTTGAAGTGTCGTGTTGGGTTGTACGCACCCGTCAACGTGTATGCAATCAGGCAATGTGCAATTACAAGTTTCGTGAGTCTGCAGTCTCTTCTGGCTTTCTCGTTGTTTCTGAGGATGCTGCACCGATCGCGAGCCGTTGCTCGCCCAATGTACATCTTTACTTGCACAGTATACTTGGTTTGAGTCTATATTCGTCGCCTGTTGTTACGCCCCCAATGGTAGGGGAGGAGAAAAGAGGGATGGCGACTGGAACTGCCCGAAGTGCGGCGACCACCAGTTTGCCAGTCGCTCCGAGTGCAGGTTGGAGCGGTGTAGTTATTATGTATAGAATGGAAGTGATGAGAGGGGTGTGTCGCTGGACAGCAATGTCATGAGTAGCAGAAGGCAGGGTGATATGCAGGCTGCACACGGTTACCAGGACCAGAACGAAGGGTGGCAGGAATATCTCATTGGTCAGAGTGACGGGCTCCCGTCGTGCTTTGCCCAAATCGCATGTTGTGACGACCCCCTATCTGTGCTTTGATGCATTGCGAACAGCTTGTATTGCTCATGCCGCGGGTACTGCTTCCGTTGACCGCTCTAAGCGCGGAGGGAGGAAATGTGGAACTTCGAAGCCGAGTGGTTCTGCATCAACATCTCGAGGGTTTTCCCTAGGAGACACCGCATGTTTTCAATCGCGCAGCCTCCTGAGCGCAAGTGATACATATTCTCTGCCTCTCTTCACAGTCAACGCGCTGTGATCAGGACCACTTCTAAGCGGGATGGGGCGCAGCGGCCTTTCGGTCCTTCAACCGGTTATTCTCAAAAGGTCCTCGCAAGTCTTGGCCCAACCAGGCTGAGAAAGGAAGCTCGCCCTCTGTTTTCTATCAGTCGTTTTAGTGACAAGGCTGTGACCGTAACTTCAGCGCTCTCTGTGCGCATGGATGGTTGCCAATGCCGCGCTCTGCCGCTGGGGCAGAGAGGGCAAGAGCAGCCAAGCGGCACACGGATGAGACCAGGATTGCACAGGGCACACGAGGAGGGAGTTTTCATTGACCAGGTCACCTTCGGATTGCCAGCGCGCCCCCTGCCCGCTCCTCAACAGAGCGCCTCGATTGAGCCAGATGTACCCCGGTGCAGGGCCGCAACACACGCTCGTGCGCGCCCCCCACAGCTGCCCACGAACACCAGCGCCGTCTCTTTTCAAGTGGTTTGGGGTGCCCCTGGCCATCACCCCTTGCGCATCGGCTTATGAAAGTATCAGGCGCCGCCCTTCAAGTATCGAGTGGTGTTCACTCTTCCTTCGACTGCAGGGGGCGGGGGGAAACCACTCTACGTTCAACGCCTTCCCACCTGGTGTTTTTAGTCACTTCTTCCGAACGCTGGACAGTCAGTTGCACTTCGCTTGACCTTGTTGTGCCGCTTCGCTCTGCCTCTCCCCTCTCCCCCTCTTTTGGCGGCGAGCCTGGGGGGTAAGTGAGAAGGGGCGGGCCTTCTCAGAAGACTTGGAAGTCCCCCGGCCCTCTGAGAAGTTGTCTAAGCTTTCCCCGAAGACTCTGGAAACAATTTCTCAGAATGCGCGAGGGCTTCTGAGAAGTACCGCCGCCTTCTGAGAAGGCCTTCTCCTTCTCATTTCCCCTCTTCGTTCGCCGCCGATTCTTCTCTGAGGAGACGTCGCGCGCATCGAGGGCGGAGGGCACGTCCTCGGCAGCTCGGCCGGCCCGGCGACGAGCTGGGAGACGGCCCGCCGGGGCCGCCTGCGAGAGCGTGCGCTTGCCGTTGGGGGACTTAGAATAGAGGCCTCCTGTATGAGGTCGGAGAAGACGGGGTCGGAGGGTCGCGCCGCATCGCCGGTACATCGGCGATGCATCGGCGATGTATTGGCGATGCATTGGCGGTGCATCGTCGACGTCGGCGATGCATCGGCGACGTCGACGTGAAGCACATCTGGCTCCACATCGAGCCGCATCGGCGATGCATCTGCGATGTGTCGCGATCCTCCGACCCCATCTACTTCTACCTCATCTAGGAGGCCCAGATAGAATGTTGTAGCCAAGATGCAAAACACGCTCTCTCGGATGTCTGCACCGATTTCTTGGACTCTTTTTGGGGCCCCCCGGGCGACGCCTCCGACGTGCGCTCCGCGCGCAAGGGAGAAGGGTCCAGCGTCGATGCGAGGAATCCGCGCGGACCTTTGACAAGTTACGTGTAAGCCATATCTTGTTCGTGTTTGGGGGGGTACTTTCTGGCAGGTTGAACTCAACAGCGGCGCTGGCATATCCGTGGCTGAAAACCGACCTGCATTCGGCACAATGTAATTCCACTCCGCTTGGCCTTGTTCGTTCCGGATTAATCCTGGGCTTGATCCTGGGTGTTTTTTCCGGATGAATCAAGCGTGGTTGCCCCATAATCGGGCCTCAGCGCCCTGAATCGTTTTGCAAAGACATCTCAGAATTTGCCTCCTGAGGGAAGCGGGCGCAGCGGTGGTTTCCCTCTTCGTCCCCCTCCTCCTCCTCCGCTTCTTCTTGTTGGCAACGCAGCGCCTTGGCCTTGCACGCGCCCGCCCGCGAAGGCGGCCAGGCGCGGCCAGCTAAGGTTTTTGCTTGTTTCCCTTCGGTCTGGGTTAGGGGCTGCGGCTCGCAGGCCAGAGGGGGGTTCAGTAGCTCAGGGACTCCGGGAAGGTCGTTACGACTATTTTGGGAGCCTTCTATTGTCACTTAGTCTGGCTTCCCTGCGCCTCCAGTGGTCCGCAGTGGTTTGCTGGAGGCCACTAGAACCTACGTGAGGCCTCACGGGGCCACCGGAGGAGCCACCAGAGGCTGCTAGAGGCTCGCGGGAGACCACATCGGTGCATAGGCTTCATTGCCCAAGCCAGGTTCAGAAGACGATCTTGGGAGCCTTCTATTGTCACTTAGTCTGGCTTTCCTGCGCCTTCAGTGGTCAGCAGTGGTTTGCTGGAGGCCTGGAGGCCACGAGAGGCCACTGGACGCAGCAGGGGGGCACTGGAGGAGCTACCAGGGGCCGCTTGAGGGTCGCGGGGGACCACTGGAGGCCACTGGTGGAGCCACTGCGGCCACTCCGGTGATTACGAAAGGCTCCCGAGAGCGCTTCCTGAACGGGCATCGAGTGTTGTTCGCCGTGTTCGGGCCCCTGGGGCCCTCCACAGTCCCTGGGACGGTCAACATACAGCAAGTCGAGACGAAAGAGCGCTCTTGGGGGGAGGGCCCCCGAGGTCCAAGACCTGCTTCCTTCAGGGTCCGCTGCTCGCCGCCAGTTTGCGGAAGCGGTCGTGCGCGATTCGCGCTCACCGACGACGGCGTTGACAACGGCGGCGGCGGCACCGGCGGCGTTGACAACGGCGGCGGTTGCCACGGCGGCGGAGGCGGCCACGGCGGCGGCTGTGGCGCACGTGCGCGTGGCCTGCAGGCGCGAGGATGCAGCGCGCGACCATCAGATCCAGTCGTCAACGAAAAGGCGTTCCGGACTGAGTGGTCCTGGCGGACCCGTCTGGCAGTCGCGGGAAGACGGGGCCGAGAGTTCCGGTCGTGTCTCCAGCTCACGGCGCCGTGGTTTGTTTCACGACGTCGGATGGTAGGAACGGCAGACGTCCAGCCCCAGTCGGTCACCCACATGGCCGCGTTTCGGGTTTTTGTAGACGGGCCAGCGATGTCCTTTTCCAGGGCGCTCTGGGGGGCGATGCGGAGGCGTGGAGATAACGCAGATCGCGCAGCGCGAAGCGCAAATCTGGACGGTCTCGTCTGGATTCGAATGATGATCTCCCGCCCCCCACCCTCATGTCGCCACATTGTTCTTCAGTGTGTGCGGGTTGGACGTATTCGTGGGCGGGATGTACCACGCGCGCGCCCTCCTACGCTCTCAAAGCACTACTACGCCCCCCCACCCCCTGCGCCGCCGCAACACCTCGACACTTCTGCTTCTGTGGCACCCGTCGGGCTGGTGCACGTTGATGTCTGGCACCCTCACCTTGGCGAGCGGTGTCCTTGGCCAACCGGCAGGCCTCCAGGGTGGAGATGGTCTCCGCGCTGTACGGGGCTCTCGAGGAGCCGCGTGGGGCTGGTCGCGGGGGGGGGGAGCGACCACCGCGATTGCAAAGTAATTGCGGTCAGGAACGTCTCTTCGGCGTGCGCGCCGCCAGTTCTGGCCCACCGCGTTTCAGCGCGACACGCAAAGCACGTCCCAGTCCCCGAGCATCAACTCCGAGACGAGAATCCGTCCATGACCACCGCCTGGGGGATCGAGCTTCGGGGGGCTCGGCGGGCGGTGGATACGGGTATGTTCGGGCTCCCTGGGGCAAACAAATATCCGTGTCCACCGCCCGCTGGGGTCCCAGGACGTCGGTTGCACAGGCGGTGGATATGGATAGATCCTCGCCTCGCATCAACATCCTGAGCTTGTCCCAGCTTCCCCTTCCGACGGAGCAGAGCGGCGCGTCATCATGCTGCAGGGCGTAGCGTGTCGCAGGGGCCGCCGCCGCGACACGCTAGGCATCACTTCTTCACGGCAAGCCGTACCGCTTGCCTCTTTCCGACAGGAGGGGGCGGGACCGACCATCGGTTGGACACAAGTCGGCCATGGCATGCATCACATTGTTCCAACAATTTGGAGGCCAGTGTCTTGCCTCAGGGCCATCAGACACCTATTCAGAATGAACGCCTTGGATCGAGCCCGCGCATCTAACCAAGATGCACAACATTCACAGCTGCGAATGGATGACGACATCCTCAAGGTTGGTAAGCCTCCGGCTGGCCCGTCCAGCTAACGGAATTGTCCAGAGGTTGAGCGGATGGTGAGACACATCGAGTTGAGACGTTGAGACGTTGAGACGTTGAAACAATTGTTTCGGGCTTGGAAGGGCCTCTTTTTTTTGTTTGATTTTTCCATGGTTGTTCCTCTGGCGCTCCTCGTGCACCCAGGCGCATCTGGGGACCCCACAAAGGTGTTTCGTCTTATGTCTTGAACAGGGGTTCTGATGCTAGACGCTTCACTGTAGGACATCACGCACTGAGCTGAGCCTTCTGGGCCATCGCACCGTGCACAGTTGACGTAACCCTCACAGGGACGCCATTCGGTGTTGGCCAATGTACGAGTCGTGTCTTTGCGTTTCGGCAGGCCGTGGTCTTTCCTTGGATGCCCATGCCATTGAGCAATCAGCAGCCTTAGATGTCCCGTGGCCCAGAAGCACTGGCACGCAAATTCTAGAAGCACCGCGCATCCCCGCGAGTCCCTCCGGGAAGCATGGTCCGGCGAGCTGCCGGAGGCAGGGGCGCAGCCAAGGCCGCCCCGGATTGGCGCGGAGACTGCGCTCCGCGCCCCGCGGCCTGAGCCGGAGCAGCTGCCCTTCTGCAGGAGGCGTTGCGCCAGGGCGCGGAGGGCGCTAAGGCAATCCCGCGCCGCGAGGGCCTCTTTGTGACTGACAAGCGCGCGACGGCCGATGCAACGGCGATGCGACGCGCGAGCACGCGGAGAGCCAAACGGGGTAGGTCCCCGCGGTAGGCTGCCGACGCCTTGGCGATGCGTCGCCCAGTTCGGGGCGCAGCGCGCGAGGTTAGGTGGCCCGGGTAGCGAGGCATACGGTGCGACAGAGAGGCTCGCACTGGTGGATTTTCGGTCGGCCGTCGGACGTCTCGGCCGCCCGAGGGCCGACCGTTGGGCGTCGGAGGGTCTCGGACGGCGGCCGCCGCCGCCGTTCTCGCAGGCGGCGGCGGCGGCCCCCTCGGAGGCGAGACCCCCCCCCTCCTCCCTGCGGAGGACCCAGCGGCGCCCAAGCTGCGGTCGAGGCAGATGCGGAGGTTCGCCGTCCTCATAGGCATGCCCGACGGCTCCGACGCCGAGTGGGAGGGCGAGTGGAAGGAGCCTCCCTTCTCTCCCGAAGAAGACATGCAAATTGCATAACCTGTCGGAGCTCCGCGCTGATTGATGGGATTGGCGCTGGGCCCCGCTGGCATCACCTCCGGCGCCGTCTATGGCGCGTTCCGCGCGCCATGGAGAGGGGCCCAGCTCAGGTCCAAGCACTCCAGGCGGGCCCCCAAGAGTTGATGTTTATGCAGTTGTTTCTCCCTTGACTTCAGCGGCGCTGGCCTGAGGCAGCTTGCTTCAGAGACGGTGGGCCTCATTCCCCTCCCGGCTCAGCCCGCGCCCTCGCTGTCATACCCGTTCTCGGCAAGTGGTTTCGTCTTCGTTCCGACGGCGAACAAGACTATCAGAACCCGTACTAGTACAGCTGGCACGAGGGCTGAGAACAACCCCAGCTCCGCAGGAGTACCCTCATGATCTTCACCGTTCGGCTATTCACTTGGTAAATCTTTCAGTTTGGGGTAATTCTGTCCATGGGGCTTCGGTGCCCTGGCGAAGGGGCTAACGTTCTTGATCAGCGTTAGTGTGGTCGTGTTTCGACTGGCGCTATCGGCCGGGTCCCCCGCGGGAGCCCCTCCGTCCTGTTGTGGCCGTCGCAAGCGTCTGCTGTGGAGATGCCCGCAGGACCTGCGGTCGGTGCCCACGGGTACGGCGGCGCCCACATCGCAGTGCTGCCTGCGAGGTGTGGCGGCCCGCGCCGACAGAACTGTGCTGCTGCTGCTGCTGCTGCTGCTCGCAGGCGCATGGTGGTGCTCAAAGTCCCGTTGCGGTGCTCGCATGCTGTTGTGTTACCGGGAGGGTCTGGCATTTTTCTGTTTGTACATCGTGGATGTGTTGTTGATGGCAGGCGCAGGTTGTTGCTCGGAGGCACGCTGAGCTGCTCGGAGGCTGTTGTGTTGCCCGGAGGCATTCCGTGGCGCTCGGAGGCTATTGCAGCATTGGCATGGGCAGTGCCAGTGTCCATAACTTGTTCAAAAAATCATGACTCCCCCAGCCCCCAAATCGGCGACGAATAGCTATTGTTTTAATTGCCCCCGTGGAACCAATTCGGTGGACAAGGGACGTTGCTATGTTTACATATATATATATATACACATATATATATATATATATATCTATAGCTGTTTGCATACATGTGCACATGTACCAGAACACACATACGTACACATAGAAACGCGTGTGCTGGTAAGCGCGTCTCGAGTTTACGCGTGCCTCGATGCATAGGCGGTTTCGGTCGACGAGTAATGATTTGTCGTTTTAATGGGACACTAAATTTGCGTGCGCGCGTGCGCGAGCGTGCGCGCTGTGGCGTCCGGTCTTCGCGCTTGGGAGTCTTCCGTGCCAGGTGGGCCCAACGCCGCCGCGCGCCTCGCTCCTGCGCAGTTTTCGATGCTGCAGCATGCGTCAAGCGCTTGGATTCCGCGTCCGTGAGTATGGTTTACATGCGCAATGGGGCACGGCCGACTTCAGGTGAAACAAATGTTTTTTATCAACTAGCTTTCGGGTGACCCACCCTGTGGCGGCTCCCCTTTGCGGTGGGCGCTGCACCGGAGAAGCGTGTGGAATACGAATTCACCAATTCATGTCGACGCCCAGAACGCAAGAGAAGAAATACACTTGTCTTTCTCAACAAGTTTTCGGATGACCCACCCGCTGGTGGATCACCTGTGCGGTGCGCGATACACGGGGAAATCGCGAGGAGGACACATAACTCATCTTGAGGCTCAGAGAGCACGTGGAGCAATTGGTTTTTCTCAATCAGCTTCGGGTTTTCACCCGCTAGCGGCTCACCTGCGCGGCTCGCGCTCCATAGGGGAAGCGTGCACCACCTCGTCTTGAGACCCTGAATGCAAGTGAAATTATTTGTTCTTACCACCCAATGTTCGGCTGAGCCACCCGCTTGTGGATCACCTGTGCGGCGCGCGCTACACGGGGGAAACGCGTGGATTACGAGTGCACCAGCTCTCTTCGAGGCCTTGAATGCAAGTGAAACGATTGATTTTTCCCCGCCAGCTTTCGGGTCGCCCACCCGTTGGTGGGTCACTTGCGCGGTGCGCGCTGCACGGGGGATGTGTGTGAAATGCGAATGCACCAGCTTTGTTTTTCTGAAACATGTTTCGGGTGACCCACCCGCCTGTGGGTCCACCTGCGCGGCGCGCGCTCCACAGGGGAAGCGTGCGGAGTACGAACAGTTGAGGCCCAGAATGCAAGTCAAACCAATGGTGTTTCCACGCCAGTTTTTCAGGAGACCCACTCGCTTGGGAGTCACCTCTGCGGTGCGCGCTGCACGGGGGAAGTGTTTGGAGTATACACGGATGCACCAACTCATGTTGAGGCCCAGAATGCCAGTAACGCAGCTTGCTTTTCTCGAACATGTTTCGGGTGACCCACCCGACGGGTGACGAAAGATTTCGGACGCTCGGGTTGTCCTCGCTAGCCGCCACGTCAAGAGGGTTCCTGGGATGCCCGGTTCGTCCCGAACGGCTGTTTGAGGCCCGAACTGTTGTCCGAGACCCAGCGCGGCTTTCCAGGTTGAAAGCCGCTGGTGGCCTGGAGTCGGCCGACATCGAACGTCACGGACCGACCGTAGTGTTGTCATCGCTCCGCGCTGGCGCTCTCGCCGAGTGGAGGCGCAGCGTTGGGGGCGGCCAGGGGCCAGCGGGCAGTTTTCGGGGGAGCGTAAGACCCGGGTTTGCCAGGACTCGGGTTCACCATCGTTTTTTGACGACCGCGCCTCGAATTTTGACGAGGAGGAGTTTCGTGAGATGTCTGCAGCGGGAGGCCTCGTCAAAATGCAGGCTCGGCCTCGTCATTTTTTTGACGACCTCGTCGGGGATTTCCGAGTCCCCTGTACCCAGGTCTTACGTTCCCCTGAAGTTTGGCGGAGGAGCTCTGCGGCGCCATGGGCTGGTCCGCCGACGTCGGTGTGGACCCGATAGACTTCACGAAGTTCGTCAACGACGAGCAGAGTGCGCGAGCGGGAAGTCTCACATTGGATGGCGATTGATGCAACAGCGCGGGAGGAAAATCCAGGGAGGCTTGTTCAAGGAGGGTTGGCCGGTCGGGTTGTCGGGATCCCCGCTGGGTTGTCCAAGGGGTTGTCCGGCGTAATGGAGCCGTCGTCATGAATCAGCACGGGCTATCCGGGTGTTCTGGGGGGGAGGCGTCTGGTGATTTTTTTGATTGGACGGTTTTTCGATGGATCATGGTAGTTATCTGCCGCTGGGGCAGTGTTTGGGGAGCGCGATCGAATATTCTTCATGCCGACGACGACGCCCTGGTGTAGGCCTGGAACCCAATGTTTTAATCATCGCCCAGGGCGCTGCTGCGTGTCGCTCCCCGGGTATGGTAATCGTCTTCGCACATTGTCCATATCCGCGGCCTGGCAGTCCGTTGCCGTCTGCCGCGATCCCATGACTGCAGGGCGGCGTTGCGGAGATGTCCTGGTGTCCTTCTTTCTTACTCATGGGGCCAGATCCGAGGGGAGCACTGACCTCGCAACGCTGTGACTCACTGCGAAACCTCTAAGCTGCCCACGGGGTTGTTCCCTGAAGAGGCTCAACCTACGAAGCCGACGAAATCTGCTGAAAGATGCGATCCGCATTCGGCCAGGCAGAACGTATCCACGGGATCGCGTATTGATGGGATCCCGCCTCGGTGTTCAGATCGCGAGGGCAGAAATATCGATATCTACGCCGCTCGTCCAGAGTGGGGCCTGGGCAGCGCGTAAGTCCCAGACCTTCGATCGCTGAGGCAAGGGCACGGGAAGGCCGCGTTCTCGCCGGTTTGTCCTTTCGGGCGCCGTTTTTCTGCGGGTGGCGTCCTCGGTCCGTGAGGTTGTCGCACATTTTATACGTCACCAAAGCTCCCGTCCACGAATTCATCCGTGGTGTCCTCTGTCTTTGTCTTGCACACTTGCCTCGGCCCCAGCCGCGCCCTGCTCCACAAATGCGCGCTCGCCCTGGCGCTGGCCAAATAAGAGGCTGACGCCCATCTTGGCATCCATTACTGGAGGCCAGCCTCCCAAATGCCGTTGCGGCTCGATGTGGAGCCCGATTTTCTCAGCGCCGACGGCGCATCGCCAATGCATCGACGATGCATGGGCGATGCGGCGCGATCTTCCGACCTCGTCTGCTCAGACCCCATGTGGGAGGCATCCAAAGAGGCCTTACTCGGTGTGGTCCCCTGCAGCGGTTAAGAGGAGACCCGAGAGGGAGCGCCACGGATGACCGCATGCCGACGTCCGCTCTGGCCGTCCCCCGGCGCGCCGACAGCCCCGCCAAGTTGGTGCGCAGAAGACCCATAAGTCAGGCAAAACCAAGCCATACCACGCGCCTCCTCGTCAAGCGGCCTGACCAGTACAGGCTGCAATTTGGCATCGTTTGGTATCTCTTGGAAGCGAGGGTGGTCAAAAGCGAGGTAGGTTTGTTTTCCCCCTAATAAGGCGCTGCGATGCTGACAACTGCTCCGTGCTGAGCGCAGCGGAAGAAGAGCAATCTGTCCAGAGCGTTCCAGAACGCTCTCAGAGCGTTCCCGGAGCGCTCTGGAACCGCCGCGGCGCCCGATACATGTTGCGGACCCGCCGGCCTTCAAGGATTCCCGATGTGCCCTCACCCGGATTTCTTCTTATTCCCAACCTTCCTGTAGTGTTGTGTCCTCGTTTTAAAAGAGAGCGCCCCGCGTCTCACCTCCTCCCGCTGCCCCATCCCTCCTCCCCCTCCTCCCTCCTCCCATCCGCCTCGTCATCGTCATCGTCATCATCGTCGTCATCATCGCCATCGTCATGATCACATCAATCTGATCATCACCATCGCCATCGTCAGCGCCGCACGCCTCACACGGTTCGTGGCACCACCGCGAGCTCCACCGAAAGTCAAAGTGGTAGTCGTTGCATGCGTCATTGCCGCCCCATTATGGCACCCCTCACGCGGTTCGTGGCCACATAGGGAGTTCCATCGACGGCCCCAGCAGGAGCGTCCGCATGGCACCGCCGCCCCATTTCGGCACACCCCTCACACGGTTTGTGACCTCATAAGGAGCTCCACCGAAGGCCCCAGCGGGAGCGTCCGCATGCGTCACCGCCGCCCCATTTTGGCAGACCCTTCACAGGGTTCGTGACCTCATGAAGGCCCCAGTGGGAAAGTTCGCATGGCACCGCCGCCCCATTTCGGCACACACACACACCTATCGCGCGTTTCGTGACCCCATAGGGAGCTCCACAGAAGGCCCCAGTGGCCACGTTCGCAGGAGTCCTCCCGATTCATGTCGGCACACTTTTCACACGTTTCGTGGCAGAAGGCTATACCGCGTGCGCTACTCGGAGTTTGTGCGCCCCCCTCCTTCGTCTCATCTCCCTCGCGGCACTTGCAGCTGCATATGGTTGGGTCCTTCGTCAGGGTGATGTTTGCCTCCGTCGCCATGCGACACCATGAGCAGGTTGCTACCTCAACCCAGGCGGTTCACGATGCCTCTCCGAGCAGCGAGGGATTGAAGATGTCTCGAGCGGGCCGCCGCAAAGCAGGGGGATACCACCTCCAGCAGAACCTTTGAATCCTCGCGAAAGAGCAAGGTGCTTCGGGGAGGTGGCGGGCACTGCACCGATGACGTCCTGCGGAGCATGCTCAAGGAACTGAAGGTGGGAGATCGGAGTGAGCTGGGCGATGAGCCCGCAATATTGAAATGTCAAGTGGGTCGGATATCAGAGATATGGCCAGCGCCTGACACCATTCGTGGAAGAGGTAATGCGTTCACATGATGTATGCGTAAACCTACGAAGGGAGCCTTAATGCATGCGCACACGAAATAGTACAGGACTGTCAGGTAATGTGATGCGGAGAGGGTAGCAGACTGGGAAGACGGTACGCAGACAATGGATACGATACGATGTTTTCGCGTTGTGACACTGGTTATGCCAGCCTTGCTCCTCACGGCCACTAGCTGCACGTCTACTACCATCAGAGTCTTGATGCATATCCATCCGGTTGCATGTCACATTACATTGAATCATTACGGGGCGTGCTTACATGTATGATGACCGTCGCGGGCTAAATCGTGTTGATGCAGTGCACGGGCCGTTCGTGCTGAGGCGAGGATACATTGCATTGTGGCACATACTCATGTTACGGTCTGATCCGCGACATGTTCATGTCGGCGTGTATCGAGTGGCCTTCGGTCCAGCCCGCCACCGCTCTTGGGTTGTCGGTCAAAGGCCCCCTGGACGCATGTGAGGATCTATTCAGAGACCTCTTGGAAGCCATTTGGAGCGGTTTTCGGTGTGTTTGGGGGGGCCTTGGAGGCCTCTTCGGGACCTCTTGGGGACTGCTTTGGGCCTCTTGAGGTCTCTTAGGGGGCACCTCGGACGCCATTGGGGGGAACAGTGGGGCCATCTTGCGGCTGAAGGCTCAACATGTCAGTTGGTGTTCCCTCTCTTTGGGCCGTCTTGGGGGCCTCTTGGGCCAGTCTTGCGGGACTCTTTGGCAGCTGTCGTTGGCGATCTTGGGTGCCTCTTTGGCCGTCATGGGCGATCTGAAGACCTAAACGGCGATTACGTTAAAAACGAAGCAGCAACCAATACACTTGACTATTTGGGCCTCTTGGCCCGCCCTCCATGGGCTCCAAGGCGGCACAAGAGGGCTCCAGGACGGTCCTCGGGGCCATCTTAAGCAATGTTGGACATTCATGTCCTGAGCACTGCGCTCTTGACCTCCGGATGAGTCACGCGGGGAACCCCCAGGAGCGCCCAGGAACGCCCAGAACTCATGGGCTGCGGAGCCCTCAACGATTTTTCGAATTCGTAATACAACGAACTCGCAGGGGTCCGAGAAACTCGAACACGTGCTTCAGAGCACGGTGGCGGATCTGCTCGCGAGCATGTGGGTGGCCGTTGCGTGCGCGCACGTGCAATAGTCTGCGCATCTTGACTGCCAGGGACACATCTGCATCTGCGGGTCTACGCGTATGCTTGCTTACGTGTCTTCCCATGCATTTGATAATGCGCTTGTATACAGGCATACATAGCATCAATGCCGCCCAACATCCGACTCCAGTTCTGTACTTTTGCTGGGTCCATGTAGTTGTGAACGTATGTGCGCATATTGTCGCCCATGCTAATAAAAGTGTGTACACACTTACAGTAGTACGCATCCGTATATCGAAGACGCCTACGGACCACCGCCGCCCCCTGCCCTTTGGAATCGCCCATGTGGCCGATCGTTGCGGCAAGAGCCCTGCCAAGCTATCGGGCCATGTGCTCCCCCGACCGTTGTGAAAACCTTTCGAGGAACAATTGGGGGAGGATGGCGGGGAAGATCAGGAGGAGGAGGGGGTGGAGGAGGTGGAGGAGGTGGAGGAGGAGGAAGAGGAGGAGGGGGCACCCTGGGAGCCTCTGGGGGCACTCTTGGGGCCTCCCGGGAGCTTCCTGGGAGCCTTTTGGAGGCATCTCGGGGGCCTCCTTGGGCCTCTTGGGGGCCTTTGGGGGTCTCTCGGAGGCTTCTTTAGCCGTCGTAGGGCATTCCTGGCCCATCTGACGCCGTCGGGAGCCATGTTCGGGGCCTTTCTGGGCCGACTTGGGGCCCGTCTTGGGGTGCTCCATGGATGTTTTGTCTTGGGCGTCTTGGAGGCCCAGTGGGCCGTCTCAGGGGCCCTCTTGGGGCCGTCTTCGGGGCCATCCTGGAGGCCTCTTGGCGATCTTGGGGCGATCTTTGGTGGTCTTGGGCCGTCTCGGGCCGTCAGAAGGCCGAAAAGAAGCAAATGCCCAAATCCTTCAGACACGTAGGGAAATCAATGATTTCGGCCTCCGGGCCCTCTGGAGGTCCTCTTGGATGCCTCTGGGGCCGTCTTGGAGACCTCTTCGGGGCCTCTTGGGCTGTCTTGGGCCATTTTGGAGTCATCTTGGGCCCCCTTGGTGGGCTCCTGGCCCGTCTGACGCCGTCTTGGGGGCCCTCTCGTGGGGTGCTCCAGGGCAGTCTTGGAGGCCACCTTGGGCGTCTAAGGCCTAAACGAAGCAAAGGCCATAATCTTTCAAACAACGGAAAGGCAATCAATGATGTTGGCCTCTTCGGGCCTTCCTGGAGGCCCTCTTGGAGGCCTCTTGAGCCGTTTTGGAGGCCTCTTCGGGGCCGTCTTGGGCCATCTTGGAGTCATCTTGGGCCGCCTTGGTGGCCTCGTGGGCGAACTGGGGGGCTTCTCGGATTATCTTTGGCCGTCTTGGAGGCCATGTTGGACCATTTTGGGCGAACATGGAGGCCATCTTGGAAGCCATCTTGGAGCCATCTGGGCCGTGACAATTTTTGCAGCCAGGTCTTCCGGGTGGCCGGCGGGACGCGCCGAAGCCCTAGGGGAGAGTTCTTTTGGAAAAAGACCAATCCAAACAAGTAGGGTTCAGCACGCCAGGCACTCCGAGGCCTCTTGGATGCCCGCGGGGATCTCTTGGGAGGCCTCTTGGAAGTTTCTTGGAGGCGGTTGTAAGGGTGTTTGGGAGCATTTCCGAGCCTACTGGGGATTTCCTGGGGCCTGATTTGGGCTTCTAGGGGGTCTGCCCCCTCTTGAGGCTTTTGGGGCCCTCTTCGGCCATCTTCGGCGCGTCTTGGGCCTTCTTGAGGCTCTCTTGAGCTGTCTTGGGAGACTCTTTGGGACATCTTGGGGTGATTTGGGGGGCTTCCTGGACCGTCGTCAGACGCTGTGAAAGCCTACGAAGCGAAACTTATGAACATGCACTGTTTTGTGTTGGCCCTCTTGGGGGCGCTCTTGGGGCTCGCTTAGGGCATCCTGTGGGCCCCTTAGGCATTCTTGGGGCCACATTGGGCCGTCTTGGAGCTGTCTTGCACCGCTCTGAGGCCTTTTGTTTGGTCATTTGATGGGGTTATTGCGGCAGTCGAGGATTGTCTGGGAGCTTCCAAGAGCACCCACCCTGGAGTTCCCAAATGCGCGGGCGGGGTCTTCGCCTCAAAAGAAAAATGCACTCCCTTCAACTCTCAGGGCTGCATGAGCCTTGTGGCAATACACGACGTGCTGAAGGCAAGGTGACCGATACAGGCATGTGCGTGTACGTACGCGTATATGTCCGCTTGGGTTTTATTAAACCCCGATATGTATACGGTCATGGTTGTGCGTGTGTGGCTACATACGTGCAGTAACATTTGCATGTTGCGTTTCCCCTATATCCGAATGATGGGGTTCTTCTTATTCCACATCTCCAAAGCATGGGGTTCTTGCCATTCCCCATATCCAATGGATGGGGTTATTGTTAGTACTCCGACCGCTCCGAACTCACATTCTCCTCATGCTATGCTATGACAGTTGATTGTTCTTGTTATGGTATATCATGGTATGCCAGGGTACTATGATGGGCCATGCTATGTTATGGTGTGGTATGATATGTCATGCGATGGCATGTCATGTCTGCTACGTCATGATCTGATATGGTATGTCATGATATGGTCTGGCATGCCATGTCATGTTATGGTATGGTACGGTATGGTATGCTGCGAAGATGGTGATGCTGTTTATGATGACGATGTCATGATCTGGTGTGTTCGACTGCGGTGGTGATGTTGATGCTGAACATTATGATGATGCTGTTGTTGATGCTGTTGATGAATATGATGGGTTCGATTATGTTGATGTTGACCGTTATGATGAAGAGGATTATAATGAGCATGATGAGTATAATGATGGTGATGATGCTGTTGCTGCTGATGATGATGATAATGATGATGCTGATGCTGATGCTGCTGCTGATGCTTATGATGATGATGATGATGATGATGATGATGATGATGATGATGATGATGATGATGATGATGATGATGATGATGATGATGATGGCGGAGCAAATTCTGAGGATGTATCGAGCAAGGCACGAATGTCAGCACCCCCAAGGGGGAGCCGCCAAGGGGTATGTCATTCTTTCGTTCGCGCCAAAATGGTGGGGATGTGTCGACCGGCTTGCCTGTTTCAAGACCCAGCATCCTCCGCTGTCGGAGCAGATTTGAGGATGTCTCAAGCGAGGCACGGGTTTCAGCACCCCCAAAGGGGAGCCGCCAGAAGGTACCTCACGTCTCCGTTCGCGCCAAACTGGTGGGGATGTCTCGAGCGGGTTGCCTGTTTCAAGACCCGACATCATCCGCTTTCGGAGCAGATTTGGAGGATGCCTCGAGCGAGGCGCTCATGTTCGCCCCCAAGGGGGGCCAGATTTTGAGGATGTCTCGAGCAGTTTGCCTATTTTGCTGGCCAGACTCGTGGGCACGGATCCTCTGCAGGATGCCACAGGAGGCTCCAGCAGGCTAGGCTCCAGGAGGCAAGAGGAGGTCCCAGGAGGTATCAGGATGCCATAGGAGGCCACAGGATGTCCCAAGAGGCTCTAGGAGGCCCCATGAAGCTCCAGGAGGCCTCAAGAGGCTCCAGAAAGCACCAGGGGCCCGAGGAGACCCCACGAGGCCCCAGGAGCAGGAGGCATCAGAAGGCAACAGGAGTGGCTCCAATCCCTGGTTTTGTGCATTTGTTCCTATATATTGGGCCTTCCCAGGCGCACGAATCCTTGGTGTTTTACTCATGTTTCTGTAGACTGTCCTTCTCCTGTACATCCACTCCGAAAAGCTTTACGTATGGGTCTCCTTTGGGGCACGAGTCGTTGGTGTTTTACGTGTGTTCCTATAGATTCCCTTTCTCCTGTGGCTCCAATCCGAAGTGGTGTACGTTTGTTCCTATCGATTGGGCTTCTCTTGGGGCACGAATCCTCCCAATGAGGCCCCAGGAGGCTCCACGATGCTCCTGGAGGCCCCAGGAGGCCCCAAGAGGCCACGCGAGGCCCCCTCAGGAGGCCATAGGAAGCCCCCAAAGGCCCCGGGAGGCCCCAAGAGGCTTCAGGAGGCCCCAGGAAGCCCCAGGAGGATTCAAGAGGACCAGACGGCCCCAGGCTCATGCGCAGAGACGCACTAACATTATTGAGACGCATCCACAATCCCATCCGTGCACAGTTAGATTCGCGCTCACACCGTCAATACTCAATCCAGCTTATGTTCGAAAACTCTTGCGCCTAGACATTTACGGCCGTCAGGTCCATGCTAATAGATGCATGGGTAGCTCCACGCAGTGAGTAATTTCTGTGACCGCGCGGACCTTGCTTTCACACCTCGTCCTCCCTTCTCCTCCTCCCCCTGATGACATGCTGTGGTATGCTATGTTACGTTACGTTCGGCTATGGCATGTTCTGTTATGTTATGTTGCGATGGTGATGGTGATGCTGATGATGATGCTGATGCTGATGATGATGATGGTGGTGGTGGAGATGATGATGCGATGACGATGACGATGATGATGATGATGACGATGATGATGATGCTGATGATGCTGATGATGCTGATGATGCTGATGCTGATGATGATGATGATGATGACGACGACGATGATGATGATGATGATGACGACGACGATGATGACGATGCTGATGATGATGATGACGATGACGATGATGATGATGATGATGATGATGCTGATGATGCTGATGATGCTGATGATGCTGATGCTGATGATGGTGGTGGTGGTGGTGATGATGATGATGATGTTGATGATGATGATGATGATGATGATGATGATGATGATGATGATGATGATGATGATAGTGGTGGTGGTGGTGGTGGCGGTGGTGATGACGATGACGATGACGATGATGTTGATGGTGGTGGTGGTGTTGATATGTCTTGAGCGAGGCGCTCGTTCCCCCTGCAAGCGGGGGCAGACTTGAGGATGTCTCGATCGGTTTGCTTGTTTTGGTGGCCAGGCTCGTGGGCACAGATTCTCCCCAGGATGCCACAGGAGGCTCCAGCAGGCTCCAGGAGGTTCCAGGACGCCACCCGCAGGAAGACTCAGGAGGCCACAGGATGTTCCAAGAGGCTCTAGGAGGCCCCATGAAGCTCCAGGAGGCCTCAAGAGGCTCCACAAAACACCAGGAGGCTTCAGGAGGCTCCAGGAGGCAACAGGAGGCCACAGGAGGCAGCACGAAGCGCCAGTAGGCACCAGGAGGCCCCTGGAAGGCCCGAGGAGACCCCACGAGGCCCCAGGAGCAGGAGGCATCAGAAGGCAACAGGAGTGGCTCCAATCCCCGGTGGTATGCATTTGTTCCTATAGATTGGGCCTCCCTAGGAGCACGACTCTTGGGTGATGTGTCCATGTTTCTGTAGATTGTCCTTCTCCTGCGTATCCACTCCGAAGTGTTTTACACATGCTCTTATATATTAGGCTTCCTTTGGGGCACGAGCTTTTTTGTGATTTACGTGTGTTCCTATAAATTCCGTTTCTCCTGTGGCTCCAATCCGAAGTGGTGTACGTTTGTTCATGTCGATTGGGCTTCTCTTGGGGCACGAATCCTCCCCAGGAGGTCCCAGGAGGCCACGCGAGGCCCCAGGAGGCCTCAGGAGGCCATAGGAAGCCCCAAAAGGCCCCAGGAGGCCCCAAGGGGCTTCAGGAGGCCCTGGGAAGCGCCAGGAGGTTTCGAGGTGCCCCAGAAGGCTTCAGGCTCATGCGCAGAGACGCACTAACATTATTGAGACGCATCCACATGCCCATCCGTTCACAGTTAGATTCGCCCCCACACCGTCAATACTCAATCCAGCTTATGTTCGAAAACTCTTGCGCCTAGACACTTATGGCCGTCAGGTCCATGGTAATAGATGCACATATGGGGAGCTCCACGCAGTGAGTAATTATTGTGACCGCGCGGACTGTCCTTTCACACCTCTTCCTCCCGTCTCCTCCTCCCCCTGATGATATGCTATGGCATGTCATGGTACGTTATGTCAGGACATGGCATGTTATATTTTTGGTATGCTGCGACGGTGATGATGCTGGTGCTGATGATAATGATGCTGATGCTGATAATGATGGTGGTGGTGGTGGTGGTGATGATGAGGATGATGCGGATGATGATGCTGATGTTGACGCTGATGCCGATGATGAGGATGATGATGATGTTGATGATGATGATGATGTTGATGATGATGCTGATGATGATGATGATGCTGATGATGATGATGATGATGATGATGATGATGATGATGATGATGATGATGACGATGACGATGACGATGCTGATGATGATGCTGCTGCTGCTGCTGCTGATGATGATGATGATGATGATGCTGCTGCTGCTGATGTTGATGTTGATGTTGATGGTGGTGGTGGTGTTGATATGTCTTGAGCGAGGCGCTCGTTTCCCCCAAGCGGAGGCAGACTTTGAGGATGCCTCGATCCCAGGATGCCACAGAAGGCTCCAGCAGGCTCCAGGAGGTCCCAGGACGCCACCCACAGGAAGACTCAATAGGCCACATGATGCCGCAAGAGGCTCCAGGAGGCCCCATGAAGCTCCAGGAGGCCTCAAGAGGCTCCAGGAAGCTCCAGGAGGCTTCAGGAGGCAACAGGAGGCAGCACGAAGCGCCAGGAGGCACCAGGAGGCCCCTGGAAGGCCCGAGGCGACCCCACGAGGCCCCAGGAGCAGGAAGCATCAGAAGGCAACTGGAGTGGCTCTGTTCCTATAGATGGGGCCTCCCCGGGGGCACAAATCCTTGGTGTGTTATTCATGTTTCTATATAGTGTCCTTATCCCGTGCATGCACTCCGACGTATTTTACGTACGCCTCTATAGATTAGGCCTCCCTTGGGGCACGAGCCGTTGGTGTTCTACGTGTGTTCCTCTAGATCACCCTTCTCTTGCGGCTTCAATCCGCAATATTTTATGCATGTTTCTTCTTACATATTGGGCCTGTCCTGGGGCACGAATCCTCCCCAGGAGGCCCCAGGAGGCTCCAGGAGTCTCAAGGAGGCCTCGGGAGGCCACACGAGGCCCCTTGAGGCATCAGGAGGCCACAGGAAGCCCTAAGAGGCTCCAGGTGGCCCTAAGAGGCTTCAGGAAGCCCCAGGAGGTTTCAAGGGGCCCCAGGAGGCCCCAGGCTCATGCGCAGAGACGCGCTCGTACTACGGAGACTCATTCACACTCCAATTCATTCGCAGTTCGATCCATGCCCACACAGTCAATACTCAAGTCCGTTTATATTCGAAAACTATTGCGCCTGAACGCTCATGGAGGACAGGCACATGCAAATAGGTGCACACATGGGGAGCTCCATGCAGTGAATGATCACTGTGACCGCGCGGACCTCCCTCACACACCCTTCTCCTTTTCTCCTCGTCCCCCTGATGACGGTAAGAGTATGGTGGCGACGGTGTTGTTGCAATTGATGATTCATGATGGCGATGGTGATGATGATGGTGAAAGTGAAAATGATGATGAAGATGATGAGTGATGGTGATGATGATGGAACATCAGGATGAGGACGGTCTTGGTGATGCTGACGGTGATCATGGTGGATATGATGATGATGATGGTGATGCTGATGTTGTTGGTGATCACTATGATGCTGATGATGATGGTGATGACGGTGGTGATGACCAGAGGGGGCCAGACTTCAAGGCTGTCTCGGGTGGCTTGAAAAGATCCTGAGGATGTCTCAGGATGCTCGCTGGTTTTCGCACTCCTCAGGGGGGCCGCCAGGGGTGTTGCACGGCTTCCGTTAGCGCCCAGGTTGCGAGGATGTCTCAGGCGGTTTGCTTGTTTCGGTGCTCCAGACTCCTTCGCTTTCGATGCAGATTCTGAAGATGTCTCGAGCGGTTTGCTGGTTTCAGCATTCTTGAGGGGGGCCGCCAGGGGTATTGCACGGCCTCCGTTCGCGCCCAGATTGCGGGGATGTCTCAGGCGGTTTGCTTGTTTCGGTGCCACAACATTCTTTGCTTTCGGAGCAGATTATGAAGATATCTCGAGCGGTGTGCTGGTTTTCGCACTCCTCAGGGGGGGTCGCCAGGGTATCTCTCGGCATCCGTTAGCGCCCAGATCGCGGGGATGTCTCAGGCGGTTTGCTTGTTTCGGTGCCCCAGACTCCTTCGCTTTCGGAGCAGATTCTGAAGATGCCTCGTGCGAGGCGTTGGTTTTCGCTCCCTAGGGGGCCAGACTTTGAGGATGTCTTGATCGGTTTGCCTGTTTTGGTGGCCAGACTCGTGGGCACGGGTTCTCCCCAGGATGCCGCAGGAGGCTCCAGCAGTTTTGAGGCAAGAGGAGGTCCCAGGAGGCATCAGGAGGCCACAGGAAAACTCAAGAGGCGACATGATGCCCGAAGAGGCTCCCGGAGGCCCCAGGAAGCTCCAGAGGGTCTCAGGAGGTTACATAATGGCCCGAGGAGGCCACAGGAAGAGCCAGGAGGCCCCGGAAGGCAACAGGAGGCCCCACGAGGCCCCAGGAGCAGGAGGCTTCAGAAGGCCATAAGAGTGGTTCCAATCCCACGTGTTGTACGTATGCTCCTATAGATTGTGCCTCCCCTGGGGCACGAATCCTTGACGTTGTACGTCTGTTTCTGTAGATTGTCCTCCTCCAGTGTATCCAATGTTATGTGTTTTATGTATGTCCTATAGATTGGGCCTCGGGCCTCTCTTGGGGCACGATACCGTGATTTACGTGTGTTCCCATAGATTGCCCTTCTTCTGTGGCTCCGATCAGCAGTGTGTTATGTACGTCAGTTCCTGAAGGTTGGGCCTCCCCTGGGGCACGAGTCCTCCCCAGGAGGCTCCAGAAGACTCAAGGAGGCCCCAGGAGGCCACACGATGCCCCTTTAGGCATCAGGAGGCCACATGGAGCCCCACGAGACTTCAGGAGGCCCGAAGCGGCTCCAGGAGGCCCCAGGAAGCCCCAGGAGAATTCAAGAGGCCCCAGGAGGCCCCAGGCTCAAGCGCACAGACTTTCTCGTACGACTGAGGCTCATTCACACCCCAATCCATACACTGCTAGATTCACTCCCAAACTATCAATACTCAAACCTGTTTATATTCGAAGTCCCTTGCGCGTAGGCACTCACAGCGTAAAGGTCCTTGCAAATCTATGCACATGTAATAGGGAGGTCCACGCAGTGAATACTTATGCTTGTCTAGCTTCGAGCTGCTCTGAGTTGCAGGCACTTGTACTTGCGCGTGCACAGTATGTGTATGAATGCATGTGTGCGCGTGCGTCTATTATCATGTAGTTGCTTTCTCATCACTTGGTCACGAATGCGAGTGTGAATAATGCCTGTATATGGACATGTGCACGCGTGCCTGTGTACGTGTCTATGTGTACGGGCCCTTGCATGTGTGTATCACGTGTGAGTGCGATGTTTGCAGCTGTGGGACGGCGCAGGCCCAGGCCGCTCGCGTGAGACCGTGTGACCCAAGAGCCGCCCAGGAGGGACCCGAGACGCCCCGCGAGGCCTCCTCCTCGAGTGAAGGACGGCCCGAGAACCCCTCCGGGATTCTGCCAAGGTGGCCCTGGAGAGTCCGGGAGCTCACTGTGCCAGGACAACGATATTTGCAGGGTTTGGAGGAAAAGGGAGGTCCCGCCGGCTGGTGCGTCGACGTCGGCCGCTCCCTGCCGTGGCCGGCGACGGTCGCGGGCAGAGATGCTTTGAGAGGGAGGGGGGTGAAGTCGTCGACAGAGTTTTGAGAGCGTCGCATGGAGGGAAGGTCAGAACAGGCACAGGCAGACTTGGTGAACAGTGGGAAGCCGACCCCGGCCCCCACAACAATGGATTTTAGATATGTCAGCGTTTTGCAATTTTGGCGAATGTGCGTAGATGCAGGAGCCCTGTAAGCGAGGCCATTGCCAGCTGCCGCAGGCGGGGGAGTCCCGCGCGCGCGGTCTAGTTGGTCTAAAGTTTCTCATGTGGGGGGCGGGGGGCCGTTTTCATGCGTTCACTTAGAGTTGAGACTAGGGCATAAGGTAACGTTGGTTCGAAATTCAGGTGGTGCAGGTTTGACGAAATAGCGCACTTATAGTCAGACCTACACGGGCGGAGTTAAGTTTCGGCACCGGCGGGAGTCAAACGTTTCAAGATATGTTTCAGGATGGGTTTATAGTTGAATTGGGTTGTCGTCTCGAAGACATGCTATGAGTTTATGCTGTGAATTTAGTTCGAATGGATCAGAGGCCGATCTGGAAGAGATGCACTTCACGTCCTGTAAGTTAACAACAGTCGGTGCGTGGGATTTGCGCTGAAGCAGTGATTGTCTTGAGTGGTTCCGTTGTTTGCGATTCCAAGCGCCACCAACATTCGCCGAGTGATACTCATACGTTGGAGGTCAGTCGGGTAATGAATACGAGCGTGTGTAAGGATGAAGTCCTCTGCCGGAGTGTGGTGCGGGGGGGGGGGGGGGGGAAACGCCACTATCAGGTTGCCACCCCAGCATGTCATTCGGTGGCTATGGAAGTGTTGCTGACATCCTGGCGTCGTGGCTACATTCCTGTGTCGGCTACCCGTAAGAGTGATTCTTCGTAACGGCACGCAGTGGTTCCTCCAGCATTGGATGGCGCGCTTGGATGTGCCGCCCCCTCACACACATTCCACCCCACCCCACCCCACCCCGCTTCCCCTTCTTGCCGCGTACCAGAGGTCACTCGTGCCAAGGATCACTCTTTCGTGTAGCCGAGTGTGTCGTATTGAGGTAAAGTATCGTTGTTGCGTGAAGTCTCGGATTGCTTTGTGCTGGCAGCTCTGCATGTGATTGAACAATTTCGGTTGCGGGATCGTCGCCATAAGGGGTATTCAATGGAGAGCGGGAGTGTTTTAAGGTAAGCGGGGGGGCTTGAGCGAGAGGTGCATCTGCAGTCCGCTAATGTTTCGTTGTGTTTGCTGTTTCTTGCGCAAGCAGGGCAGGTGCAATCATGAAGGACGAATCGAAAATAGCACCCCGATGCGAAGAGCCAGCATCAGAGGTAGCACATGATGTGTAAGGGTTCCGGTTGAGAGCCTGCGCCGCCGCCGTGATGCCTCAGGTCGCGAAGCCGGTGAGAGCTGCCTCGTGGGCGCATCTCGCTTGGGTTAATTATACCTCTCGACTTGGGTGCCCTCGCAGATCCCTCTCGCCGTTCTCTCCGCCCTCCCTTTTTGCCCTCCCTCTCCCGTGCCACCCCCTCTCTGCTCCCGGCCCCGCTCCCGTGCCCTCTGCCCCGCCACCCACTCCTCTCTTCCGTGCCTCCCTGCGCCCCGGGGGGGCGACAACCGCACACCAGCACCGAGCCTGGCGAGGCCGACTGTGGGCCCAGGATTTGTGTGCACGTGCGCCTCTCTGGCTAGCCAGGCCCCAGGGGCGCATGCACCGATGCTTGGCCCAGGACCGGGCCAGGCCAGAATGGCGTCGGGCATGTGCCTGTACAGGAGGAACGTTCAACAACAGGCAAAAATAGTCTGGGGGCGATATTTCCATTATTTGGGATTCTATTTAAATCAATATGTTTCAGTTTTCTCCCAGCATCCGCTTGTAGGAGGGCCTGCCCGACTTCGGGCCAGGATCGGTAGGTGCACAGTTGGCGTTCTCCTGTCTTTTTCTCTGCCCGAACTGCCTCCCCCCCACACTCCGCAGCACCGCTCCTGCAGCTGGGCCGCGGGCGCCGGCCCGGCCTTGGCTGGGCCAGCCCCTGCTGCCCAGGAGAGGTGCCCACGCTTTCTTCCCGGCTTCGCCCTGGAGGGCGTGTAGGCCCCACTCGCCGTGCCGACGCACGCGAGGGGTCGAGCTGGCGCAGAACAAATCGCGGCTCTGCGCGCGCGATCGCGTTCGCGCTCGCGCGCGGTCGTTTCATTGGCGTCGTCGTCGTTGTCGCGGTGACGTCGTTCTATCGGGCGGCCGCGGCGCCGCCGTCGGAATCAGCATTGTCGTCGGCGTCGTGGGCGGCAGCATCGGCGTACTGGACTTGGCAGTCTCGGCATCCTCTGTCGAAGCCCTCGAGGTGGGCACCAGCACCAACGTCGGCGCTCACCTTCATCTGGGGTGGATGGCCCACGATGTGGATGGATGGATGTGGAGTGTGAGGGGAGTCAGTGTTATTTGGCGATTCAGGGTTTCCTTAGAGGCCCTTCTGGACCGTGTTGGGGCCCCTTTGGACTGTTCTGGGACCCTTGTAGGTTGTCTCGGGGGGCTGTGGCCGTCGTGGGGCTCTGCTGGGGGCTTCTTGGGGCTGTCTTGCGGCTTTCTTGGGAGCCTTTGGGGCCGTCTCGGGCCGTCTCTCTTGGGCCTTCTTGGGGTTCTTGGGCCGTCGTGGGGCTCTTTGGGGCTGTTGTTGGGCAATCTTCGGGCTTTGTTGGGGCCGCTGGATCTGTTTCAGGGCGGTTTGGGGCGCCTCTTGAACCGTTCTGGAGCCTTGGAAGACCAAACAGCGACTGTGGCTAAACAAGCACGTTCCCCCTAAGGAATCGAACACTTTCGGTTTGTTTGGCGTTCTCTTGGGGATCTTCGGGGCGTCTTGGGGGGGCCTCTTAGACCGTCTTGGAGCTACTTGGGGGCCTTATCGAGCGTTGTGGGATTTCCTTTCCTGTCGTGAAGCCGTATGAGGCAGCCTTGGAGCGCTCTTGGGCCGTCTTGGAACGGCATTGAACCTCTTAGGGGCCATCTTTGGGGCCTCTCGGGCGCCTGGGGTATTCGCACTTCGTTCGGTGGGGTGAGTGTGTGGGGGGTCACCAGCCTTGTACAAATATCTGAACAGGAGCGTGTGTGTATATATAGATATATACATACATATATATAGAGTGAGAGAAGGCTCGCGATGGGACAAGCAACCGCCACTTGGGGGAGCGATCATCTGGGACCTCGGCTGGCGGTGGGTATGGATGCATTCTGATGTGGGGGCGGTGCGTACGGATATTGGGGTCCAGTGGAACAGACCCACCCCCGAAGATGATACCCCAAGCGGTGGCTATGGACACATCCCAGTTTAGCGGTGCTGCCCACAACGTCCGCGAGTCTGCCACGCCTCCCTCCGCACGGCGCCCGCGCCCCGCAGGCGACAGGCGGCTCTGGGTGTCCTCGGCTGGCCCGGCAGTCCATGGCCGCCATCTCGGGGAGGGGGCGGGGGCGCTTCTCTGGGAGGCGCCCACGGTGGGGGTGAGGATGTTTGTTCTCTTGCTGGCTCTTTGATCGGCCCGACCGACGCGGGTGCGCAAAGGATGGGGGCAGAAACCGACCACATATCGTGCCCATTTTGAACAGAACGCGTTGTCCGTGTCGCTGCGGACGGGGTCCACGTTGGACAGGGCGTCCTTTGCCCACCAGCGGCCGCTGCCAGTTTTGGACAACATGTGTTGCTGGGCTTGATGCACATGTGTCCGCACCAATTCGACCGAGTGTACACAGGTCAATCGGACGAAGTTCTTGGTTTTTTCTTGCCTTGCTGTGCCTCGTCGAGGGCCTTCGGAGGGTGTCCAGATCGCCCGACCCGAAGACTTCCAGGCGTCTAAAAGGGAGTGAGGACTCGGGGTGTGTGGATGCCATGGCTGAGGCCGTGGAGTCTACCAGGTTTCGTTGCCTCCGTTTCCTTTCAACACGTTCCTTGGCTTTCCCTCCTCTGCGCACATGCCGCTGCCCATGATGCACGAACCCCACTCTTCAGAGCACCCATTTCCTCCTCCCAGATCTCCAGCGGCTCGAGCGAATCTGGAAGAAAGTCGTTTGGCTATCGATTCGGTCGGTGTTCCAATTTTGTGTCGCCGTGGACGTCGATCACGACTCGAGCAGCAACACAGTCGTTGGATGTTCAGGGGTCTTGCGGGAAGAGCGCTGCTGAGAGTTCACGCTGTTGTATCATCGGAGCCGGTTCGTGGCCCCCGAGACCGTCCACAACGATTCAGGACGAAGAGCCAGTCAAGTGGCCCGTTCCCTTCGTCGTGAAGGAAGGGGGTCCTGCAGGAAATTGTGTGTGTGTGTTTGTTTTCTGCGTTCGTTGAGTTCTCTGGGCCTCTCCCGCGCCCCAGGTCCATCAAACGCCGGCGCGGGATGTGAAATCGAGAAGAGCCCGTGATCTACACCGACTCGATCGGCGTGCTTGGTTACCACGCGGCTGGTGGGAGCGTCTGCGACCCAACTGAGAAATTGCTGGCAGGGTTTGAACTGTTAATGTCTGCTCTTGCAAGCAACATGGGGCAACAGATCGAAGCCGCCTGCGGCGAATCACCGCCGCCCCCTGCCGTTTGGAAGTGATCTGTGGCCGAACGTTATGGCCAGAGCTCGGCCAAGCTATCGGACCATGTATTCTCCCAGCCGTTGTATAAACCCTTCGGGGAACACGAGGGGGAGCCAGAAGAAGAGGAGGAGAGATCTCTTCGGGCTGTCCCAGGGAGTTCTCTTGAAGGCCTTTTGGGGGCCTGTTGGGCTGTCTCGGGCAACCTTGGGCCAATGTTGGGCCGTCCTGGAAGTCTACGTGTTTTTATGCCGACCTGGGAAGTCTACGGGTCTTTCTCCCGTGCCGGCCGGATCGGCCGAAGGCCCATTAGCAATTCTAGATGTTTCGCGTAACCCCACCAGCCCGTGTAGTGGCCCCTTTTTCCCGCGTCTGGCCGGCGACAGCTGCGCTGTGACCCCCGACCTTGCTCGTAGCTCGACCTTTTCCGACGCCGCGCGGGTGCCCGCTCGCGGTCGCGACCAAAAAACAAAACAAAAACCACCAGCCCATCCAGAAACGATGCCCAGAGGAATTGCCTCGATCAGGGAAGTGGGCAGCACACAGAGGAAGTGTCCCCCATTCTCCTCGATTCTTCTTCTCCTCGATCCTCCTCCACCTCCTCGATCCTTCTTCTCCTCCTCATCCTCCTCCTCATCCTCCTCCTCCTCGATCATCCTTCTCCTCCTCGATTCTCCCATTCCTCCTCTTCCGTCTCGATCCATCCCTTCTTCGATCCCTCTCCTCCTCGACCCCTCCGCATCTTCCCAGATCATCTAAATTCGGGGGTGGACAGACCTCCTACCCTGACACGTCGATTGAGGAATTTTCCGTTTTCGGCTCGCGAGAGGGCGTCGCGGCCGTCATTTTTGCGGGTCCAGGTCCGTCGGTTTCGGTCCCAGGCCGCTTTCTTTAAGGGGAGGTTTACTAAAGGGAGGTTTGTCACCGCACATACATATATATATATATATATATATATATATAGATATTTTCGTCGGCCTGTCCTTTCCATCTTCGATGTTTTTCCTCTTCTCGTGTTGTATCTTCCTCCTCCTCCTCCTGCCCCTCCTCGATCTTCCTCTCTCTTATCGATCCTCCTCCTCGACTGTTGGCCCACCTGCACCGCGCCCCCCGCCCAACCCGCTTGCCGCCAGCGGCCGGGGTGGAAGGCTGCGCGAGCGGCTCCGCGTCGACCAGCAGGACGAGGAGCGGCGGTCGGCGTCGTCGGCCTTGTCGGCGACGTCGAAGTCGTTGGCGTTGGCGTCGTCGTCGTGGTCGTAGGGGGACGGGGAAGGGAGAAAGATGAGGAGGGAGGGGGCGGAGGGTGAGGCATGGAAGGAGGGGGAGGAGAGTGACGACAAGGGGTAGAAGAGGGAGGAGGAGGAGGAGGAGGTGGAGGAGGCGGAGGAGGAGAGAGGGGAGGAGGAGGAACAGGGGGAGGAGGAGGAAACAGCTCTTTGGCCCAAGTGCAGGCCCAGCCTCAGGCGCGCCTTGGCCAGGCCGCGACGCTGATACTGCACTTACATCGCGGCGCGTGAGCCCGCGTGGCATCGCGCTAGAGTTTTCCTATCACGAATCAAAGACCAGTCCGTTTTGAAAACCTATCATAGTTCACCCCGTTTCAAGACGGTTCGCTGTTCAGGACCAATGGGATTGCCCATGCGGCCGTCAGGTGCGTGGACATCATTGGTCTTGTTTATACGGGCGACACTTTGACGACCTATTTGAGGATCTACACCGCAACCAGGACGTCACTAGCCACCGCAGCACTCTCGGCGTGACCCCTCTCGTAGGCGTCGTGCATTGCAAGGAGGCAGTCAACGAGATCAGCAGAATAAGGAGACCAAGCAGGAGCAAACTGGGATGAAGCCTTTTTTTCTCGGGCAAGGCAGGTACGATGGAGCGTTCCGAAGTCGCAGTCTAGGTCGATATGATCGGGTACGCACCCGTTCCATCGCACATTCCAGACACCAAGGCCTACAATGCGAGTGTAAAGCAAAGGATGTTTGAGATTGCACGCCTGATCATTGTGGCCAGAATGGCCGGCAAGGAGGGCGCCACCCACTACATCAAGGAGGTGTCGAGTCTGAAGTACATGATTAGCACGAGTGACAGACTGGCTAACCCAATGATCTTAAGAGTATGCTCGACAAGTGCCAGACTTCCCCGAAGGCCCTCGACAACAAGATCGACGAGACCCAGTCGACCGACGCGCTCTCGAGAACCGAAATGCGGAGAAAAACGTGACGGCCTTGAAGGCAGCGATTGAGGAATTGGGGGAGTCAGGGGACTACGAGGTCGGGGAAGAGGACGCCACCATGTACGCGGGAGATGGAGGGGAGGAGCTGCGGCCGCCGCTACAGCTGGTCCACCGCCGGCCAAGTCACCGCCCATGCCGCCACCTCCACCAGCAGCGATGCCGAGCACAGGAGTGCCATATATATGTGTATATATATATATATATATACATATGCCGTCGGCTCCGGTCATCCCTAGACTTGTCTTCGTCCCACCTCAGCACATGGCGTACCCGTTCCTGTCGCCACTGCCTCAGCCTCAGTCTCAGCCAGCGATGAGATCAGGAAGCTCTCTGAGATGGTTCAGCTGTCGTGCATAATCGCGCACGTGAGTGGCCAGCCTACGACGAGGGGAGCAATTTCGACTGCGTTGGCAGCGAGCGGGGCAGCACCAGTGCCTTCACTGTCGAGTTTCCCGCCATGGCAAGCGAGTCTGGCTACACCAGTTGGGGGGTCCGCCGCGCCGATCACAGGGTACCGCTAAGGGATGGGGGAAGGAGGTCGTGCCCACCCTTTCGCCCACTGAGATCGCCGAGGATCTATATCAACGAAAGATCAAGGATGAGGGGATATGATAGAGGAGATTGAAGGCCCCCGAGATGTGAACGTGTTTTTTTTCAGTCCCGACCCAGCCTTTTTCTCCCTGGGGGCCCCGCGCACGAAGTTCCACTTTGCAGCCGGTGGAGGGGGGGCGAGGAAGCCCAAAGCCCGCCCCGCTAACGGCCCAGGGTCGCCGAAGGGCTGTCTGGCTTGAGTGAGGTACGGGCCTTCCCACCTGGTGATGAGGCCCCTTTCTTTTCAAGCCAGTCTGTCCCCTCGGGGGCCGACCTTCCCAACACACCTCCGGGGCCGTTCTAGCCTCGAAATCAACCCTCCGTGGCCGCCAAGATGCCCAATCTGCTCAGTGTGGCCAGTTTTATTCCGCCGATGTTTTCTCGGTCGAGATTTTCCAGCTCAGAGTGGCCGAGTTTATCTGGCCGAGTTCTTCCTGGGCCGACTTTCCCTGGCCGAGTTTCTCTGGCCGGGTTCATACGGCGCTCACGCTGCAGCCGGAGCGCAGGCCGAGTTCAAAGGGCTGAGTGTAGTTTCCAGCTGGCTGGCTTCAGCTGAGCCGAGTCCGGCTGGGTCAACCGTTTGTTGGGCCGAGTTCAGAGTGGCCGAGTTCAAAGTGGCCGAGTTCAGGGGGCCAAGTCCAGCTGGCCGAGTTGTTCTTGGTTGAGACCAGTCGCTGCCTGAGGGGCCACGGGTACGCAGGAGAGGTGGGAAACGGAGCAGCTCGGCCCCAGCCCCCCCCCTGGAGGCATCCCATCCCCCTCCGTCGCTTGGAGCAAGGCCCCGAGAAGGAACACTCAACTTAAACAAGTAGTTTGGGAGATGTACGCAGATATCTTGGAACGGCGGGGGATCCCGCTGGCGTCGCCTCCGGCGCCGCCCATGGCGCGCTCCGTGCGCCAGGCAAGGGGGGCGCAGCGTCGACCCAAGGGATCCGCGCGGGTTCTTGGAAATCCCTGCGTATGCAGGCTTGTTTGATCGGCCTGTTTTCCACCACCACCACCATAAGTTGGAGGGGGAGGGGGTCCTCCTCCTCCTCCTCCTCCTCCTCGTCCTCCTCCTCCTCGTCCTCCTCCTCCTTCCCCCTCCAACTTATGGTGGTGGTGGTGGAAAACACGCCCATCATTGTTGTCCCTCTACAAATCGCTCCGAGAGCGCTCTGGAACGCCCTCGGCGCGTTCCAGAGCGCACCGGAACAGCCATGGCGCCATCCGACGCGCCGGTTCTGAGAGATGCCAGATGTACTTTTGTTTGGATGTATCATCATTCTGCCTTCGTCTCAATTTGTTGATGGCCCCGGGGCCCCGATTTTGTTTTGTCGTACCCTTGCAAGTATGCCCCAGCGGCGGACCACCATGACACTCTGATAGCAGAAAGCCCTAAACAATGTCAGAAGAGAGGAAACCGTACAGGGCCATATGGGAAGCCACGGAGGAGACCATCGGGAGAGCACACGGGAGACTATGCGGGAGACCACACGTGAGGCCATGCGATGCGGCTGACCATGCGGGAGGCTTCGCGGGAGACCCGACGGGAGACCAGGCGGGAGACCTCACGGGAGAGCGCAGGCCACCGAGTCCAGATTTGTAGCCGCTCACGCCCGGTGTCGGGACAGCTGTATACGGTAGGTTTGCGTCGTGTCGACCAGCGGCGACCCCAGCGCGGACGTTCAAGGTTGAACGCCGCCGGCGGCCCAGAATCGATCGATGTTGAACGATCGGACGTTGCGGCAGCGGCCGATCGTTCAAGGTTGAACGATCCCTGCGGTGTCAAAAACCAACGCTGGGGTCGGCACGACACGAACCTGCCGTACGGGACCTTGGCAGACAAGTTGTTTTTGGGGAAGTTGTTTGTCAGGTCGCCCCCTCCTCTGGTGCATTACTGTCGCCTGTCATACCGCATGCGCTGTGAGTCATGGAGCACACAATAATCCTTAGCCCGAAACACACGATAAAAGCGTGGCCTCACTGAGGTCGCCGCCTTCGCGTTAGGGGCCATACATCTGGGAATATGTGCGGCGTTGTCCGAAACATCTGCAGAATGATACCCCCTATCCCTGATGTTCTTTGGGCCTCTCATCTCAGGTCTCCTCCCAACTTGTTAGGGGCCCTTTTCTGCTTGATCAGCGAAAGCGAACGTCCGCCGCACCGCGGGCTTGGACCCCCGCGCGGCGCCCCGCGGCCCGCGCCGTCTGCGGCGTCCTCGCGAGCCCTCGCCCCGGCTGGCCCGGCCGACGCATCTCGGACGCCCCCGAGACGGGGCTCGCTTCTCGGGGGCGGAAAAGAGGGGGGTGATGACTAGGGGGGGGGGGATATCATGGCGGGGGCCATGATATTTCCCCAGATTTCAGGGCGCCTCTTCTTGTTCCATCACGTCCCTGGCCCCCCCGCTGGGCCGCGCACGTGCCGCCGGTCATGATTTGCACACCCCCCTCTTGGACGCCCCCCTCTTTGCCGCCCCCGAGACGGGGCTCGTTTCTCGGGGGCGGAAAAGAGGGGGGTGATGACTAGGGGGGGTGGATATCATGGCGGGGGCCATGATACTTCCCCAGCTTTCAGGGCGCCTCTTCTTATTTCATCACGTCCCTGGCCCCCCCGCTGGGCCGCGCACGTGCCGCCGGTCATGATCTGCACCCCCCCCTCTTGGACGCCCCCCTCCTTGCCGCTCCCGAGACGGGGCTCGTGTCTCCGGAGGGGAAAAAAACACACAGACACAATTAATCGGCGATTCCAAGAAAATATGGGAAACTATGGGAAGTGGGGGGGAAGACAGAAACCCAGAAAATATGGGAAAATATGGGGGATATTTTTATTTGTGTGTATTTATTTGTGTGTCCTAATTTCCCTTTAGTGTCGACTCCTCCGGTTCGGTCCGGCTCGAGTTCGGTGCTCTCCGCTGCCGAGTCGGTTCGGCTTCGGGATTCGATATGTGGGCTCCGAGTGCTCGGCGGGGGCCCGCGGGCCTGCCGATCTCTGCCGCTTCGGCTGCTCCCCGCCGGGCTGCCGATTCCCGCCGATCCGAGGCGTTTCGACCGCCGATCCGACTTATCGATTCGATTTGGGGCTATTCAGAGCGTGAATTACCTCCCCCGCTTTCGCTTCCAGGCAAAACCAAGTCATGCCACGCGCCTCCTCGTCAAGCGGCCTGACAAGCGCAGGCCGTAGTTTGGCATCGTTTGGTATCTCTTGGAAGCGAGGGTGGTCAAAAGCGAGGTAGGTTTGTTGTCCCCCTAGCTATCCTGCCCCCGATACTCGGGTCGGGCGAAAGGGGGGGATTGGGAAAGGGGGGGTTACGAAATTTGCTGCATGCAGCTGGTTTCGGCCTCACCGAGGGGCCCATTCCTCGATGCATGGGCGCCTCCGGCGCCGGGAGGCGCCGGGAAAATCAGCTACGTGAGCTGATTCTCAAACCCCCCCTTTGCTATCCCCCCCTTTCGCCCGACCCGAGATACGGGGGGGAGGGGCTGCAGGACAAGTGCCCGCGCCTTCGAGGGACCGAAGGGTCACAGGGGCCACCTTACGCTGGGGATCGGCTCGGGGAGGACGCATCGACCCCCCAACCGCTCAGTGATCGCACACATGGGCCGAATGGCCCACCCTTCCCGGGAGCGTTGGGTTTATCGATAGGGGCCTATCGCCGATCTACTGGCGATGCATCGCCGATGCCAGCCCGCTGCTTCTCCTGTGAGCTGCCCCCCCCTGCCGTTCCCCCTCGAGGGAGTTGACATCTCTTCCCTGGTGGATGGTGGCAGAAGGGCGGCGGGAGGCAAACACGAGGCCGCTTCCCGCCGGCGGAAGGCCGGCGACGGAAGTAAACGTAGACCTTCCCCGAGAGATGACGACCAGCCATGTGTGGCTGCCTACGCCGGGCGCCCGCGCCCGCGCCAGGAGCGCGCGGCCTCGGAGTTCCTGTGTCTGATGAGGGACCAGCCGCGCCACCCCCGTGCTACGGTTGGGCGAAAGGCGGGATGCTTCGGATCTCGTAGTCGGTCACTCGCAGAGGAAGGGAGGGGGATAGGGGAAGGCTTCTCAGAAGCACCCCGCTTCACAGAAGGCGCGGGCCTTATCTGTGGATGTAAGGCCGGCGTCTTCTAAGAAGCAGCCTCCTAATAAGTTTTCACCCTTCCCCCTGCCCCCCCTTTGGGCGCGCCGCCAACTTCGTTCATCCAGGGTTGCAAAGATGATCGCGCTTCGCGCGCCACGGCCTGAGCCAGAGCCCAGCTGCCCCTCTCCAAGGGAAGTGGCCCAAACCTCCAGGGGGCTACGCCTGTGAAAACATCACGACGTCGGAGGCCTGGAAAGCTTCGATGCATGGTCGCGCCCAGCAACGGCCACATGCGGCCGATGCGCTAGCCGCCCGTTTGCTAGCCGCTCCCCCTTTCGAGCAATGGCACCAATTGCAGCCGCTCTGGTGTCCTTTTCCAGAAGGGTGCCATGCTCTTCAAAACTCGCCCTTCTCGGGCTCAGCGCCGTGTGCAGCTCGGGCGGATCGAAACGGGGAAGGAAATTCTAGGGACGAACGCCGACGGGAGTTCCTGTCCGATCTGCCCCCTATCGTCCCCATGATTGTCTCGACGCGGGGCGCAGTGTCTTGGACAGCCGATCCGCTCACTCGGCGGAGGGAAAACGGGGCGAGCAGCCCGGGGCGGGCATGGCACGTGCTCGCCGGGGAGCCTCGTCAAGAGCATGGGCGGTCGGAGCCCCTGGATGCACGCATCTGCAGCTACAAGAGGAGGCCCGGAGGGATGGGGCCCCGAGGACGACGGGCCTCACTCGGGGCCCCATCCTTGAACCGCCGAGCAGAATGGCCCGCCCTGGGCTGTCCGCGCCTGCCCCGGGTCCGCCAACTGGACCCCTTCTCGGTTTTCTGGGGGGATCCAGTCTTCATCCGGGAGGAGAAGCTTTCGGGAGTGCGTTGTTTTGTGTGCGCCTGCAGAGCGCCCGCCTTAACAGATCCTCGGTGCCAGGCCTTGAGGTATCCATGGCGGGACACCTGCAGAAGTGCGTGTTGCGCGGGTGGAACGCCTGGGCCTCAACGGCGTCAACGGGGTGCGGGCCCCAGACTGGGGGGCCTTTCCCGCAGGCCGTATGCCTTGGGCGGCAGGCCCTGGGCATCGGATTGCGGGGAACCTTCCCGAGAGCGTTTTCAGCAGGTGGAGCGCCCGCCCCAAGGCATCCCGTAATTCCCAGGCTCTGAGCGCCAGAGGCTTTGAGATCAGGTGCGGGAAACTTTTAGGAGTGTGTTTTGCGCGTGAAGGTTCCCCTTCTGAGCCGGGTTTACCCTAACGCCTAACGTTCTGCTTTATTGTACAAGTTGTTCAAGCCATTTCGCTGACCCCCCCAGGTTTGGCCTCTTGGAGGGCTTCTGGGGGCATTTGGGACGCTGGTCGGGACTTGTTGAGGACCCCTCGGGGGCTTCCCGGCAGCGCTTGGCACCCCGCACTTCCCAGGCTGTGGCCCGTGGGCGCCGCCGCGCGGCACCGCAGCCCGAGACTGGGGGAGGCCTGGACCACGCATGGGCCGGCCCAGTGCGGTGAGCCTTCGGGAGTGCGTTTTGCGCGCGCAGCGCGCCGGCTTCAATCGGGGAAGCGTAAGATTCGAGTGAGCCGGAAATCTGGTTCGCCGACGCTTTTTGGCGAGCGCGTCTTGGATTTGGACGGTCCAGTTTTCGTGGAACGCCTGCAGCGGGAGCTCGCGTCAGATTCCAGACTCCACCGCTGGTATTTGACCGCATTCCGCTGCTGAGTTCATTTTTGGAGGTAGGGTTTGTATGTTGGTGGACCCAATACAGAAGTGAAGATCACATATGCGTATTGGAACATATGTTGCACGCCATCGTCTTCAACTGCGACTGAGCCGTGGATGCAGGTCAGGTCGACGTTGTCGCTTGAGGAAGCGAGAGCAACAACCTGGTGTTGCAAACGGTAATGATGGCACATGGCACAGCACATGTACTTAGTCCTATGTGCTCGCGTTCTACGTTGAGGCACTTAGCCCCAGCTCCCGAACCACCCGTTTAAAATTTCAGACCAGGGTCTGGATGTGCATATATTACGGCGTTGCGGGCACCGTGGTGGGGGCTCGCAGGCCATCGCCGCCTGTGAGGTTTTCTGTCCGCAGCAGTGGATATGGATAGTTTGTTGGGTCCTCCCTTCTTTGTCTATCCATATCCACTGCTGGCTGCTTGTGTGGTGTTGCCTGTGAGACCTCGCGCTCTGGCCTGGCGTTCTGGCTCGTTGGACGGCCCACCAGATGGGCCTCGGCCTCGCGGGCGTGAGACACATGATATCGCGGCGCATCCATGGCAAAAGGAGGCCGTTCGAAGGCTCTGCCGAGGTCGTCAGGCTCGGCGACTCCGAGCAGCAGCGGTCGTGGTGTACACAGGCATGCCGCCCCGTTGCTGATGGGGCTCCTGCTCGGCCACGTCTCGCTGGCCCTGTGGCCCAATCGCTCCGCTCGCTTCGCACATCCATGCCATGGAGACAAACAGTCAGTCCCGCTGCTCGGGGAGCTTTCGGGGGAAATCCCCGCCGGCACCGGATATGGGAATCTATTACAGCCGGACCGAGGTGCAAGATCGAGGTCGGCTCGGGGAGGGTACCCTCGTGTTCTTCGTGCCTGTTGGATGTGACTGTGCGCCCTGAGGAGGGTACCCCTGGATGCTCCGTGTGCTCTGGCTGGCGGAGGGTCTCGTGTTCTTGAGGGATGCTCTTCTGGCCAGGGTCCGACTGTACTGGTGCACAGACTGGGTCTCGTCATTCTCGCGATGGCCCCGTCAGGCCGACCCGACTCCCCCGAACCCGAGTTTCACGTCTCCCCGCCTCAAGGTCTGCTGCACTTTTGGGCGCTTCGGGCGCAGAGCCCGACGCCCCCCCAGAGAGCCAGGATCCTGGGCCGCCAGGCGCCAGGCCCAGGGCCAGGGCCACGGCCACGGCCTCGTTCTGCGGAGAGGTACAGGGCTTCCTTGAGTGAGAAGTGCGATATCCGGGCACGCGACAGGCACGCCTGAAGGTTTTCTACACATAGTCACCGCCCACCGAGCCACTTCAACCCAAGCCGAAGGCTTCAATTTGCCTTCCGTTTCCAGTCGTGGGGGGGGGTCGAGGAACAGTGGAAAAAACACGGATGAAAGTTGTGCCCTGTACACTCCCCCAACCCGAAATTCGGGTCTTCGGGTTGGGTTGGGGGTGGTCTGGTAGGTAGTCAATGAGATACGCGCAAGACCTCCAGAGGACCTGAAAAACGTGCCCCCCGCCGCATCGACCCCAAATCGCACATCGATGGCCGAAAGGGGCCCGATGGCCCACCCCGCGGAGGAACGCGAGGTTCCGCCATCGAGGGCCTGTCGCCGATCTATCAGCGATGTATCGCCGATTTCAGGTTGTTGTTTCCCCCTCCTGAGCTGGCTCCCGCACCGCTCCCCGCCAAAGGAGTTGACATCTAATCCGTGGCGGAAGGTGGCGCAACGGCGGCGGGAGGGAAAAACGAGGCCGCCTCCGCCAGCGGAAGGCGGGCGACGGAAGTAAACATCGACCGCCTTCACGAGATGTCGACGCGCTTGGGTTGAAGGGTCGAGGACGGGGCTCGGGGGTCGAGGACTGAAGGCTTCCCCCCAGGGTTCTCTTCTGAGCCTACCCGCCGAGAACGAGAAAGAGTATCAGGGATACGCGCGTCGTCGGTCAGGCTGCGCGTGTCACCCAGCCGTTTCTCGTGCAGACGCTTGGTACTTCTTCCGCAGTAGCACGCTGATTGGGCCGTCCGACCGGCGAGACACTGACATTGCTGCTGCTCTCCGAATCCGGTGTCTGAGCCCAGTCGGACGCCGAGTGGGCTCAAGATCGAGCCCACTCTGCGGCCGAAGGGGCGCAGTTTCCTTCGACCCTGTCGGAACCAGGTCCGCTGCCCGTTCGGCGGCCGCACTGGCTCGGGGAACCATGGGGGAGCGCGGGGGGGGGACAACGAGGATGAGGCTCGAGGGGTTGAGGTTTTGGATTTGGTTGGTCTTCTTGTGTAGACTTGAGGAAACGTTTAGATGCAAGGGAAGTCTTCTGTAGTGGTCTCTGGGGGCTTCGTTAAATCTTCTGGAGGCAGCAATGGGGCATACCCAACTCCGGCGGATTTTGCATTTAAATCTTGGTGTCTTTGGGGTGCCCTTTTCGGCGAGGCACTGGGGAAGGGGTCGAGTCATCCCAGGCTGAGGCGCGCGATGGGTTGAAAAAGAAACTCCGTCTTCGGCCTTGACAGGAGCAGCAGAAGAAGTCTCCGATGCTCTTCCTATCTACAAAGGGGGGGAGAGAGACATGGGAGAAGAGATGTTAGTCAACCGACGGCCTCACCACTGACCGAGCCATTACAAAGCGCGCCAGTCCTGTCCCTGCTCTGTCGCATGTGGGGGCGGGGCATGGGTGCTGCAACGCCCAGGTGAGGGGCGCATTCGAGTACCCCAAAGGCTGCGACCTAGCATTCACGGCGAACTACGTCCGAACATAATCAAGGATTCGGAAAAGTGTTGATTGCACCACTAGGTTGAGCTGCGGCGCCGATTCGGTCGGTGGCATTCGAGCGAGTGATTTGGGCGATCTTGCGCGACTCGGAGGGCGTACTCTTGTACCACATCTTCGGCAACCGCTTATACCGTGCAGTTGTGGCGCACGGCCCACACCATCATCGGCGCGCTGATAATGCGGTGGCGCTAGAAGGTGCCGGAGCCTGAGCACGAGTTATCAGGGATCGTTCGTACATTTTCGAAATTTAATACATCCGCCTTCTCGGGGGCCACTCCATGTCACACGACGCAGGCCGACGACGTTTGTTTTACGTGTTCCCAGGGTGCGTGCAAGGTATAATATAATGTTTGCTCTCCAGGTTTCGCCACAACTTGACAATCTAGCTTGTCTTCGGCCCAACCCGCTGATGTGCTTGGGTTGTGGACCTCTCCCAGACCCTCTCGGGGTCTCGTAGTAGACCTCCTGGGGGCCGCTTGGAGGCTTCTTGGGGGTATCTTGGGGCTTCATGGCGGTCTCGGAGGAGGCAATTTTTCTGGTCCAGGGCTCCAAGTGACAATTCGTGGTGTTCATGACGCGATCCAGGGTTCCTCTTGTCTTGGGCCGCCTTGGGCGCTCGTAGTACCGAAACAGCAGAGAGGCTAAGTCATTGAAGCCCACACTGATTTCCCATGATTTTTGTTTGGGCGGCTTTCTTGTGCGGCTCATGAGGCGCCCAAGCGGGTTGCAAGACGGGCTTTGGGATCATCCCAAATTCATGTTCGACGTGTTGAATCCTAACCACGCTCCCGAGACCTCTTGAAAGGTAACGTGTCGATGCTCAGGAGCGCCTGGATGCGCCCGTGACTCTTCTTGGGGTTATTTAGCCCCTAGGGGTTTTGGGCCCTCTTGGGGGCCTCTTCGGCCGTCGTGGGGCGATGTGTGGGGCCTTTTGGGTCGTTTTGGGCGGTACTATCACTGAACAGCCGAGTATGCCAACGTACGCAGCAACTTAACGGGTCTCAGTGAGTTTGTTTTGTTGGGCTTGCCTCCAGGTTTCTCCAAGACAGCCCACGGTGCGCCCAAGAGGGCTCCAGGCCGGGCCCAAGTATGAACTTCGCGCCCGCTGCCTTCTAAAAGTCACGCGACCCGCCTCAACAGTGAATCGTTAGTTGAGGTTCTGAGCCACTCTTGGAGAGCCTCGAGACACTGGACAGCAGGACCTGAGGACACTCCACTCAAGGCCTACGACACGGTGGCGGCTTCGTACAATTCACACCGAGAACTCGAAGGGACCTGTGGACACTCCACTCAGTGCCCACGGCGCGGTGGCGGATCTATTTCCGAAGGCAAGTACGCACGACGGGTCACGATTGTTCCGCGATGTTCCGCGTTTGTTGGGTACCGTTGTTGCACGTCATTATTTCATGTCTTCACGTCGTCATGACATCAGGAACGTGTCATTGCGTGTGCTTACGATGCGGCGCTACAGGTGTATTGCTAAAATCGCGTGGGAACGTTTCATGGACTCGACCGCGGCGTGGTTGTGTTTGTGCGTGCGCGCTTATGTGTGTGTATGTTCAATCACGCCAGTTTGGGAATCTGATGTGTCTGCGTCGTATGTGTTGGTGAGAGGTGCGAGGGATGCTCAGCGTGCGCAATCCGATTAGTGATGATTTGTGCACTGAAACATGGAGGAAAGCTCAGAGGGCATGGCGTCCATCTTGATCGACAAGGTACCGGCCCCTCTTTTCATGTGAATGATCTGCGGTATCCGACGCGACCCCGTGATGCTAATGCACAGATCCCGCGTTTCTAGTTTTCTTTGCATCCCCGTTTTGCAATGCAATAGCAGTGTTCCGAATTGCTGCAGTCTACGTCTGTTGGAGGGTTGGAGGTGAGACCGACGTGAAACGAAGTGCCCCCCACCCTTTGCTCCGCGCAGGGGGAGGAGGAAAAAGAGGAAGAGGAGGAGGAGGGGGAAGAGGAGCAGGAAAACTGTCTGAGGGAAGAGGTGCAGGTGGGAGAGAAGTAGGTGCAGGAGGGAGGGCGAGGGCGGATGGGGAGATGGAGGAGGAGGAGGAGGCGGAGGAGGAGGAGGAGAGGGCATGAGACGAAGGAGGAGGTGGAGAAGCATCAGCAGGAGCAGCAGAGAAGGTGGGGAAGGGTTTACAGTGGGGGGCCCTGTCAAGAAACACCCTGCTTGCCTCCAAGGTGCCCTTTGGTTTCTTGGGCTTCGATGGTTCCCTACCTAGGCTCTGCCTAGAAGGGTTCTTACTCTCTAGCTTAAAGGGGCCGGGCAGTGCTACACGCCCCGGGCGGTTCCCCCAGTCCCCGCCCCGCGGTTCCCCAGTCGCGCCCCCTTAGCTTGGCTTAGTTTATCTCGTCTTCGCTTAGCTTGGCTTAGCTTAGCTTGGCTTAGCTTAGCTTGGCTTACCTTAGCTCAGCTTAGCTTAGCTTAGCTTAGCTTAGCCTATTGTAGCTTAGCTTAGCGTAGCATAGCATTGCATAGCACAGCACAGCATAGCATAACACAGCACAGTATTGCATAGCATAGCTTAGCATAGCTTAGCCTAGCGCCCCCTTAGCTTGGCATAGCTTTTCTCGTCTTAGCTTAGCTTGGCTTAGCTTAGCTCGGCTTAGCTTAGCTTAGCTTAGCTTTGCCTACCTTAGCTTAGCTGAGCTTAGCTTAGCTTAGCCTAATGTAGCTTAGCTTAGCGTAGCATAGCATAGCATGGCATAGCATAGCACAGCATAGCATGACATAGCACAGTATTGCACAGCGTAGCTTAGCATAGCTTAGCATAGCTTAGCATAGCATATATTGTTTAGCTTTAGCTTAGCTTTAGCTTAGCTGTAGTTTAGCGTTATCTTAGCTGTAGCTTAGCTTTAGCCTAGCTGTAGCTTAGCTTTAGCTCAGCTTTAGCTTAGCTTCAGCCTAGCTTTAGCTTAGCTTTAGCTTAGCTACATATTATATATAGTTTAGCTTTAGCTTAACGTTCGTTTAGCTTTCGCTTAGCTTTATCTTAGCTGCAGCTTAGCTTTAGCTTAGATGTAGCTTAGCTTTAGCTTAGCTTTACCTTCGCTTTAGCTTAGCTGCACCTTAGCTGTAGCTTAGATTTAGCGTAGCTGTAGCTTAGCTTTAGCTTAGTGTTAGCTTATATTTAGCTTAGCTTCAGCTTAGCTTTAGCTAAAGTTTAGCTTAGCTTTAACTTAGCTTTAGCTTAGCTTTAGTTTAGCTTGAGCTTAACTTTGGTGTTACTACCAATGCTGCTTCCATGGGGGCTCCAACTCCTAGGTAGGGTCGCACTGGGATAATTTTGCGATGGCAGGCGTGACGTCCCCACACCAAAAAATCTATGGACGTCCTGGGGTCTCAGGGTTGGGATTCTTGTGGAAGGTTTCTCGTGGACTGGCCTCCACTGTAGCGAAGACGCTGAACGTGAGAGGGCCACCTTGGCTCCAAGGGGGGCTCCAGATGTCCTTCCGTTCCATATCGGTCTGGGTCGGGACGCCTAATGGTGGCCGAGGGCTCGCCGTGGCCACAAAACATGAGAAAAAACAATGTTCGCTCCCCCTCCTGGTGCTCCTCGTGGCAGCACCACGGCCACATCCGGCGCGGAGCGCTCCGCAGCTGTTTCGGCCGAAGGCACCGCAGCAGTGGAGCCACGGTGGGTCCCTAGAGCAGTCGGGCCCCTGACCCCAAACCAGATTCTCATCCCGAGTCGTTGTTTCCGGAAAGGGCGTGGGCCCAGGATTTTTCCCTACCTAGGCTCTGCCTAGAAGGGTTCTTACTCTGTTAGCTTAAAGGGGCCGGGCAGTGCTACACGCCCCGGGCGGTTCCCCCAGTCCCCGCCCCGCGGATCCCCCAGTCCCCTGGGAGCTTTAGCTTTAGCTTAGCTTTAGCTTTAGCTTTAGCTTAGCTTTAGCTTTAGCTTGGCTTTAACTTAGCTTTAGCTTAGCTTTAGCGTAGCTGTAGCTTAGCTTTAGCTCAGCTTTAGCTTAGCTGTACCTTAGCCTTAGCTCATGTTTTCGCTTAGCGTTAGCTTAACTATAGCTTAGCTTTAGCTTAGCTTCAGCTTAACTTTAGTTTAGAGTTAGCTTACGTTTAGCTTAGCTTTAGATTAGCGTTAGCTTAGCTTTAGCTTAGCTTTAGCTTAGCTTTAACTCAGCTTTAGCTTAGCTTCAGCCTAGCTTTAGCTTAGCTTTAGCTCAGCTTTAGCTTAGCTTCAGCCTAGCTTTAGCTTAGCTTCAGCTCAGCTTCAGCCTAGCTTTAGCTTAGCTTTAGCTTAGCTTTAGCTTATCGTTAGCTTAGCTTTAGTTTAGCTGAAGCTCAGCCAAAGCTTAGCTAACTCTTAGCTTTAGCCTAGCTTTACCTTAGTGTTAGCTTAGATTTAGCTTAGCGTTAGCTTAGATTTACCTTAGCTTTAGCTTAGCTTTAGCTTCGCTTTAGCTTAGCTTTAGCTTAGCTGTAGCTTAGTTTTAGCTTAGCTTCAGCTTAGCTTCAGCTTAGCTGTAGCTTAGCTGTAGCTTAGCTTTAGCTTAGCTTTAGCTTAGCTTTAGCTTAGCTTTAGCTCAGCTGTAGCTTAGCTTTAGCTTTGCTTTAGCTTAGCTTTACTGTTACTACTAATGCTGCTTTCCTAGGGGCTCCAACTCCTAGGTAGGGTCGCACTGGGATTTTTTTTTAGGAGTTTCCCCCCGGCCTCGACGGCTGTAGGGCCGGCGGAGTTAATCTACGATAAATAGGAGTAGGGCCGGCGAATCAACATTTGAAGATGTCCCGTGCGAAACGCTTGTTTTGCAGAACGTGTTGCGGATGTCTCGAGCGAATCGTTTGTTTTGTGTTATAGATTGTCCTCTCCTGGGGACCAGAATTCAAAGGACCTCTCAAGTGAAATGCTTGTTTTCACGTGCCCAGGTCTTGAGGATGTCTCGAGCGAGACGCTTGGTTTCACGCGTCCAGGTTGCCCAGGCAGATGTCTAGCATGAGCATTTGTCGAGGATGTTTCGAGGTTCAATGTGTGAGTTTGAGTGCGCATGGATCTGCAAACGATTGTTTCTTTGTTGTAGACTGTGTATGAGCAGGTCTGGAAGTGAGTGGGTGCGAGTGTGAGTGGTCAAGACAACGCATGTGTATGAGCATGGCAGAACAATTCGTAGCTGGGTATGGGCGGTTATTTGTCGCGTGGGTGAGCGGTGCGCCGTTCTGGTCACGATATGATGGGTCTCTGAATGTGGCTGGCAGGGGGGAATTGCGCGTCTGACTGTGAGTCTGTCCGGTCGGCGTATTGGTATGGGTGACAGGGTACGGGTGAGTGTGGGTGTGAGTGCATATCGAAAAGTTCTCCATCCTCAGTCACCGGCCACCTTTGCAGTCTGCGTGGGATATATCAGAGCTATTGTGGGCTGCCTGGGCGCTGTCCTGAAGCAAGATTGGGATATCATGCGAAGGGAGCGGGTGATTATCAAATCAACATATTTTGGTGGTATTCTCAAGTTCATGGGTTGCGTTTTGCTGTTTTTTGTTGAAGTTTGTGCTTCGGTTCGTGAATTGGAGGCCAGATCCCAAACACGCTCCCCGAAAACAGTTGCCAAGACAGGAAGGCCGTGTTCTTCGTCTCTGGAGAGGGGGGGCGGGAGCGCGAATATATCGCAATTCGAACTGAAGTGTGGCCTGGGGGGCGCGAATTCGTCACGAATTGCTATTACTTGTGACCTCTGGAACGCGAATCTGTTTTACTTGCTAAGGAGTCTGACCCCTGGAGCGACGGCGCGTTGTAGTTCGAGTGGGTGTTGCCTTTGGAACGCGAGTGTTGCAAGGGGTTCCTTGGATCGGCAGCGCGAACGCATTGAAGCAGACGCCTGGTTGCGGTACCAGTGTCGCAAGTTTGTTGTACTGTACCGATGGTCGCGGCCTCGGGAGCAGAAGCATGGCATGCTTTAAAGAAGATCGAGGCCTCAGGAAAGCGCATGCGGTATCCTTCCCAATTGATTGTTGCCTCGGGGTTCGGAGTGCGACGTTACTCTCCAAGCAGTGGTTGCGCTGAGGTCTCCTGGCTCGTGTTCTGATGTAAGTGGGGCCCGGCGTCGGTCCGGCCGGCTCTCGGGAGGAAAAGAGACACACAGACGCAATCAATCGTCGACCCCCAAGAAAATGAAAATATGGGAGTTGGGCGGGAAGGCAGGAACCCAGAAAATATGGGAAAAGATGGAGAGCCTTTTTATCTGTGTGTATGTATTTGTGTGTCCCAGGGCCCCTTCGGGCTCGTCGCCGCCCGTTGCCGCCCGTCGCCGCCGCCGCCGCCGTCGCCGCCGTCGGCCCCGGTGTCGGTCCGGCCAGCTCGTCGCCGCCCATCGCAGCCGTCGCAGGGTGACCCCAGCAACCAGCGGTCCAGCCAGGTCGTCGCCGCCCTTCGTAGCGTTGTTTGCATTGCTTTTTGCGCTGTTTTGCGTCGTTGCGGTCTGTTTTTGTTTTTGCATTGCATTGCATTGCTTTAACTTTGCTCGTCATCGCTTCGCATTGCTTTACATTGCAATGCGTTGCATTACAATGTATTGCTTTGCATTGCTTTTCATAGCATTGCATCGCTTTGTATTGCTGTGCATTACCTTGCATTACGTTGCTTTGTTTTGCTTGCAACGCATTGCTTTGCATTGGTTTGGATTGCTTTGCATTGCTACGGGTGCACCAAATGGCCTACGCCACCGAAGTAGATTTCACCACATTGATTGGCCCACCTCGATTGCACCGCATGCATTGCAAGAAATCACTGATTGGGGTCCGCGCTGGCTAACATTTGCTAAATATTGTAGCCTCGAGAACGCGACCGCGACGCAATTTGCAAAGATTGTGGCCTCGCGAGCGCGAGCTCGAAGTGATCCGTCAGGAATCAACCGTAGCCCCGAATGCGCACACGCGACGGCATAGTAATTTGCGAGGAGTTGTGGCCCCGAGAGCGCGAGTGTGTTGTAATTAATCCTTATACGTCCCAGGGCACCCCAGAGCTGAGGGAACCCAGCTTTGAGGTGGTAACGCATCCCTTTCTGGCCGCGTGGGGATCGCGCGTTCTTCAAGCTTCCGACCTCGCAACAAGGAACCTAGTCAGAGTGAGCGGGCCGAACGTTCTTACACCATCCCCCCTGGTGCGGGTGTCGAAGTGGGATCCCGTGGCCTGTATTTTGTTGGTTGTTTGTTGTTGTTTCCTTGTCGTCGTCCACCCCGCGACCCACCCTGCGACCCACCCCGCGACCCACCCCGTGACCCACCTCGCGATCCACACCGCGACCCTCCCGCGACCCACCCCGCGCCCGCCCCCTCGCTCTCATCCGCAGATCTGGAATAGTTCGTATCTCCCAGGGCACCCCAGATCTGAGGAACCGGCCTCCGAGGTGCTAACGCATCCTTTTCTGGCTGCAGGGAGTCGCGCGACTTCCAACATGGGAACAAGGAACCCGTAATTGGAACACCTGGCGCTTTCGCATTGGAACTGTTCATGCTGAAAAGACCTAATCCTCCCCAAGGGGGCCAGCGGATAAGTAAGAGCGTCTGGGTCTAAGCCTCTGGATGCGAGGAACCACGGTCAGGGTGTGTGAGCGCATGCGCATGGCAAGCTGTATGTGAGTGGGTGTGGATACGGGCGGGTACGAGAGTGAGGAGATTTGAGAACTGCTCTGAATCTGAACAGTTGTGGGGGCATCGTGGGGCTTCTCCCTTCGGCCGTGACGTCGCGATGGCCATGGGGTTCCAGAAGGGACATGTCGATCCCCCAAAACAAAACTCGAAAGAGGCCCCGACGGTGTGGGCGCGAGCGGGCCCGTGTCGACCGCGGCTGCGGCGGCCACGGCGGCGGCTTGGCGGCGGCCGCCGCCCCCATCGCCAGGTGCACGCGGCGGGGCTCTTCTGGCGCTGAGAGGGAGGGCCGCCCCCTTCGCCAGCGGTGAGGACCTGGGCGGCGCGACGGCGTGCGGCGCGCCCCTTGCACAGAGCGGCCTGGCGCGGGGAGGGCGCGGGCAAGGCTGGAGGCCGCCGGGGGCCGCGGAGGCGAGGCCGCCATGGAGTGGGGCCAGGATCTCCGACGATAGCGAGCGTTTCGAGGTTTGTTGTTTTCGGACGGGTTCGTCGGTTCTCCGCGGCTTTCCAGCCTCAGGATGCCTTCCAGCGGCTGCGCATCGCCGCCGCGAGCGTTCCGGGGCTGCCTAGACCTTTCCGATCGGATGCCGGAGAGTCGAGTTTCCGGACCCGAAAGCCACTGGTTCTCCGACGATGTGTTTTTGTTGCAGTCCCGCCGCGGCTTCCTTCGATCTCGGCCTCTGGGGCCCGTCTTCGGGCTCTGGGGCCATCAGACACTCGAGGGAAGAGTCGACGCCGGCTTTTGTCGTGGTCCGTGCTGGCTGTCGCCGACTCGAGAGGCTGATCCACGAAGAGCTGGTGACCCAGATGGACGGTGACCAAGCTCGGCCCCGACGTTTCCGCGCTCAGTCTTGGCAATGGCCACCGCTTTATTCCCCACCAGATGAGCGACAGAACAGACACGGGGTCGACTGCGCGGACATTCACGCGTAACATGCCCCGGGTAAGGTGGCGCGTGAGCGCCTTCGTCTCAGATACAGCGTGCCGCGCTGGCGGCACGCGTAAGCCGCGGCGTAAGGTCGCTGTGTTATCTCGTGGAAGGCCCGTTTCGTCCCGTCGATCAGAGTGATTCGGGGCGGCGAAATGGCCCCAGCAAAGGGGTCAGGGCGTCTGGGGTCGCGCACTGAAGAGACAGTGTCGGAGCATGTCTGGGAACGGCCGCGCAAGCGCAACCAGATACAGCCTGCGGGTCTGGAGGCTGACGCAGCCGATCTCAGAGGGGTCTGGAGGGTCGAGGGGTCTGGAGGGTGGGTGCATCTGATATATCAGAGAGATTCCGGGCTTACCTCACCCGATTGCGTTTTTATTTAATCGCTTCGCTCATTCCGCCGGCCCATATTGTCGCACAGTTGTGGGCTAGCCGAGTTTTGGGGCCTCTTGGGGGCCGTTTTGGGGCCTCTTGGGGCCTCTTTTGGGCCTCTTGGGCGCCTCTTGGGGCGTCTTGGGGGCCTCTTGGGGGCCTCTTGGGGCCTTTTTGGGGCCTCCTGGGCGCCTTCTGGGGCGGAGGGCTCGATTTTTCAGTTCTCGGTTCCCCTCTTGAGCCCCTCTTGGGCCCGTCTTGGGGCCTCTTGGTCCGTCTTGGGCGGCACTTGGGCCGTCTTGGGGGCCCTCCTGGGCCGTTCCGGGGCCGTCTTGGGAGCCTCGTGGGCCGTCTTGGAGCGGTCTTGGGGGCCTCTTGGGCCGTCTTGGAGCGTCCGGAAGCCGAAAAAGCCAGAACGCAAAAAACAGCGAAAAAAACAATGAAAATCAACGATTTTGGCCTCTTGGGGCCCTCTTCGGAGGCCTCTTGGAAGGCCCTTGGGGCGTCTTGGAGGCCTCTTGGGCTGTCTTGGGGCCCTGTTGGGCGTCTTCGGGCGATCTTTGGCCGTCTCGGGGCCCTCTTGGACCGTCTTGGAGGCTTCTTGGGGGCCTCTTGGCCCGTCCTGGGGCCCTGTAACAGGGCTCCGGCATCTCTGGCCCGACCTTGCGGGGACCTTGCCGGGGACCTTGCCGGGGACCTTGCCGGGGACCGGCCGGGACCTGGTCGGGGTACTTTTCGTCTGGGGACCCCCAGGGGCCGCCCCGCGCGCGCGAAGTAGAAACATTGTAGAGCAGTTACCGGAGATCTTAGCACGCCTCTGGCCCGTTGGGCCGGCGAATTGGGTTGACTCTGGAGGGCCCCTGGGGGACTCTGCGCACTTTTCCAGCACCTGTTGGAGCCGCGGTGTCAGCTTAGGGCGCGGGGAGGCTTATTTCAGGGCCACTTTGCTGCAACCCTCGACCGCCGCCGCTCAGTCAAGGGACATCAACTCACCACCTCACCGATCCTGGCTTGGCTCGTCTTGGGCCCTGGATCGGCCTGGCCAGGATCGGCGAGGCGGTTAGTTGACGGCACCCTCCGTGTTCATTGCCCCCCTTCCCCGTGCACATTCACCCAAGTCTTGCTGTCGTCTTGCCGCCCAGGATTCAGTGGACGGAGAACAGTATAGATTCAGCATCTCCGCTATCGGAGGCGCCTGTCTCAGGGTGGCTTGGAAGCTGCTGCCCCTGAGGTGGTACGCCGGGGCGTGAATTGTCCAGCCACCTCGGGAGTGGCGTCTCCGATTGTGGATACGTTCATTCCTACAAAAACCACATCGAACACGACATCGGCATGCAAGCAGGTGCCCCACGGATATTTCTCAGCCCCGATGGCCCCAGGGGCCAACGGAAGCGTTGGGGCACCTCTCAGGATCCTCAAACATCGACGAAGAGTATGTCACACCATTTCTGATACGCAGCAAGCTTTCTCATCGTATTTGGCTACTGTATGTGATCGTTTTCTTATTCTTTGTTTTGCCGAGCAGCGCGGGCCCTCGCACCCCCCCCCATGGAGTAGATTTTTGCTGTTTCTAGCGCCTGCTTCAAGCATGTGTACCCTCCCCCATCGGACGCATTGCTGCAAACCGTCGCACGAGGAAGAGGCCCGGGGCCAGACCCCCTCCCCCCCTTCCGCCCACTGTGGGCACGCCGGATAAGACAACGCTCGCTATGCCGGTCCTCGTCCGCCCGAGGATGACATTTTATTCTGCCCCTGGTTTATGATGCCCCAACCTACTTTAGCCTTGATCACCAGAAAGAATTTCGAGCGCCAAAGAAAGTACCGAAACTCGAGGGTTTTCACGTGTCGGGCCCTGGGAGACATTCGCCCGACACTGCTTCGACATTGTTTCGGCACTCTTTTGACACTTTTCCGGGTGCTCGAAATCATTTCTGGGATCTGGTCTGCAAGTAGGATTAAGTCGGGCCTGTCCCTCTACAGGGGGGAAATATTCAAAAGTGGTCAAAAATTAGCCTGGGGGCTATTTTTTTTATCATTCTTTGACCATTTTGGGGGATGTTTTGAGTATCTTTTATTTTTCGTCGACAATCCCCATGTAGGGGGACACGCCCGACTGACAAGTAGGATGGGAACAGCACAGCCCCCGGTCGGCTTTCTGCTCGGCCTGCCGGCGCCCCCCCCGCCCTGGTGGAGCCGGCGCGCCGGGGCGGGGCGCCCTGGTGGAGCCAGCGCGCGGCGCGAGAGCCCCCCCCCCCCGGGCGCTCGGAACGGGTACGGAGGTAGCGGCGGCGCGGGCCGCAGACGGAGGAGCGGCCCCACGCGGGGGTCCTTGTGCTGCCCTCCGGGCCAGCTCTTTTGGCTACCCTCTGGGCCACGATGCGGGCTGTGCCCCCCCCCCTGTCCGCCCCCTCCCTCTTCCGCCTCCCTCTGCCTCCCTCCCTCTGCCTCCCTCCCTCTCCCTCCTCCTCCTCCTCGTCCTCCTCTGCCTCCTCCTCTGCCTCCTCCTCCTCCTCCTTCTCCTCCTCCTCCCCCTCCTCCTCCTCATCCTCCTCCTCCTCCTCCTCCTCCTCCTCCTCATCCCTGCTCCTCTCCTCCCTCCTCCTCCTCCTCCTCCTCCTCCTCTGCCTTCTCCTCTGCCTCCTCCTCTGCCTGCTCCTCCTCCTGCTCCTCCTCCTCCTGCTCCTCCTCCTCCTCCTTCTCCTCTGCCTCCTCCTCCTCCTCCTCCTCCTCCTCCTCCTCCTCCTCCTCCTCCTCCTCCTCCTCCTCCACGGTCAGGAGCGGCCCGAGGGCTGCAGGCTGCTGGCGCCCCACACCGGAAGGCCCCCCTCCCCCCACCCTCCCCGCCAGTGCCTCCTTAGCACTGCCGCAGTGCGTGCGGCAACACAATGTGTGGTGCCAGAGTCTCGCGGCGGGAGGGGGGGCGTTACGTTATGCCCCCCACCCATCCCCCCGCCCCGATATAATGCCCGTATCGCCGGGAACAAAAGAGCGCTCTCCTTCACAGTTCCCTTCTCAGTACGTTCGGCCGCCGAATGGGCAGCCGAACGGGCTGAGGTCGAGGGAAGTGAGCCTTCTCGGCCGCCGAATGGGCTCGATCGCGAGGGCTCACTCGGTGGCTGACTGGGCTCCGCCTCCGCACGGGCTCAGCAGGGAGCCTTGGGGGCAGCTCCTCCGCGCTGCGAAGGATTTCACGACGAAGGGTCTTGGGCACGCGCTTGGCATCTGGGGGGCCTCGCCAGGCCCCGCGGGGCCGTCGAAGAGCGGCGCGGGGTGAACGGCGGTTCCCGGGGGCAGGGGTCTGGACCTCGAGAGGTCCACGCCGTGAAGGGAGTTCGACGTCGGAGGTGCTTTGGGGATGGCGAGGGCCGGTAGCAGTTGCTGCTCCTTTCGAGCAGGGCTCGCCGTCGGCATCGCCGCGGACGTTGTCCGCTCGAGGCAGAAAGCTGCTTGCTCAACAGTGGCGGCCGTGTCGGTCTGGGTCTTGGACAACATGTGTTGCTGGGCATCGTGCCAAGCTTTGTCCGTACCCATTTCAGGAGTGCCACCCAGGGCGTGCCGTCCACGTTGGTTTCGGAGTGCAGACCGACGCGGCTCCGAGGAGAAAGGGAAGGTGTGAGGAGACGCTTCGCCATCTGTCTTAGGCTTCGGAATCCTTTCGAGGCCGACGTCGTCACGTTGTCTGCAAGTTTCGCAAGACGTGTCAGGTATGAGCTTAATATGCAGTAGTGTAAGGGCGCCATAAAAAGCCTGTACCCTGCTTGTCAGGCAGCATAACCCCCTGAAGACAGCATCCAACAGCAGGGTGTCTGGCGCAGCCAATGGTGCACACACTATTGAGCAATGGTACACCCGTTGAGGCAGCGGCTGATCTGCTCGATTGCGGAACGCTTTGTGCAATTTACGGCGCCACGTAAATATAGCGCAGCCACGAAGAACTCGATTAGGATACATTGGTATACCCGCCAATGTAGCGACCAACATGGTCGAAGTGAAGGATCTCCAATCCATATTAATCCGCAATTTACTTGTTGGTCAATTGCGGGACCTATGGCGCAATTTAGGATGCAATGGCGCATCCACCCATGTTATCCGTAAGGGCTTCGCCCCCTGCCGCCGGCCCCCTCTCTCGGAGAATGGGCCATGGAAGAGCTAAGTCATGAGGTCTTGGCGCTGTCGTGAAGCAGTATCGAAACTTCATGCGAAGCCGATTCGCAATCAGCAAAACCAACTGATCACAAGAGGGGTTACCACACCTGGCGATTGGTAAGACGTGTATGGTTTACGGGCTTGGTTACCACACCTTGCGATTAAAGGGCCGAGGGAGTTCTCGCAGTTTGGGTTACCACGCCTTGCGATGGATGTGCGTGAAGGGTGGCACCGAATTTCAGAAATGTGGCAAATCCCCTGTGTTTTTGGACCCTGACCCCGCGGATCTGCGTGAGGGGTGGCACCGAATTTCAGAAATGTGGCAAATCCCATGTGTTTTTGGACCCTGACCCCGCGGATCTGCGTGAGGGGTGGCACCGAATTTCAGAAATGTGGCAAATCCCCTGTGTTTTTGGACCCTGACCCCGCGGATCTGCGTGAGGGGTGGCACCGAATTTCAGAAATGTGGCAAATCCCTTGTGTTTTTGGACCCTGACCCCGCGGATCTGCGTGAGGGGTGGCACCGAATTTCAGAAATGTGGCAAATCCCTTGTGTTTTTGGACCCTGACCCCGCGGATCTGCGTGAGGGGTGGCACCGAATTTCAGAAATGTGGCAAATCCCTTGTGTTTTTGGACCCTGACCCCGCGGATCTGCGTGAGGGGTGGCACCGAATTTCAGAAATGTGGCAAATCCCCTGTGTTTTTGGACCCTGACCCCGCGGATCTGCGTGAGGGGTGGCACCGAATTTCAGAAATGTGGCAAATCCCCTGTGTTTTTGGACCCTGACCCCGCGGATCTGCGTGAGGGGTGTCGATTTCGAGCCCCCCCAGCAATTCAGACAACGCGCCCAGGGGGTGCTAAAAAGCCGGTTTGGGCCTCCCCCTCCCTCGCGCGGTCAATCAACTAGTTACAGTAACCAGCAATAAGCAGAACTGTAACACTGGAAACTGCAAGCTACAACTGGTACAGGAAACTGCGAATCCCGCGCCTCGCAGCCTGGTGGCCCCACAAGGGGGCCGGCGGATTTCAGATTTGGAGTGCTTGGCGCAACGTATGGCGCAACCTATGGCGCAATGGTGCACCCATTGAGGCAACAGACGACTTGGTCGATTGCTGGGTGGCCTGGTGCAGGACACGGCGCAAACCATGGTGCAATGGTGCACCCATTCAGGCAACGCACGATATGGTCGTTGGCAGGATGTCTTGCGCAAGCTATGGTACTGGCGCCACGTGCGGCGCAATGACACACCCATTGAGGCAATGAACGGTATTGTCGGTTGAGGGATGCTTGGGGTCACTTACGGCACTCGTGCACGTTTTTGGGCCACGGACATGTCGATTGCCCGCGGGATGTCTTTCGGAATTCTTCGCACAAACCGTGGCACACCCATTGAGACACGGGTTGGTTACCTTCGGGGTGTCTGACGCACGCATGCCGAGTGAAGATTGGAAGGAGAAAGCGGTACACCGAACATTTGATCGAGACTTAGGATTACACACAACTATACCGACGTACTCAGTCAAAGGCACGTGCGGATTTCTTCTATACGCGCTGGGATCCCATGGCGGCGCCATCCCAAGGCATCCACGCGGACCTTCGAACGTGTGTTTGCTGTTGTGCGTGATTTACCTTCTAATCCAGTTGTGTCCACTCATACCCCTGCGATAGCACTCAAAAGGCCAGACTTGGGATCACCTACGGACGTTCGCCTCGCTGTCTGAGTGGCGGGCCAGCATGGGGTTCGGCCTCGGCCCAATCTCTTCGCGGGCCTCCGCTTGAGAGACAGAGGTAGGGGGATGCAGAAGGCAATCCGTGGAGCCTTTCATTGTACTTTAGGCTGGCTTTCCTGCGCCTCCAGTGGTCCGCAGCTGTTTGCTGGCGCCACTGGAGGCCACAGGGGGAGCTGGCGGCCGCTGAATGCAGGAGGGAGGAGCCATTGGAGGTCGCTGGATGCTCGCGGGAAACCCCTGGAAGCCTCGCGTGGGACCAACGGACGCCATTCGAGGAGCCAGTATGGACATTCAGGAGATTACGAAAAGCTTCCCGGAGAGTCTTTGAACGGAGAGGGCCAGGGATGGTGGGGGGGGCAGGAGAGGTCACGAATTCTGCTGCATGTAGCTGATTTCGGCCCCGCCGCCCATATTCTCTGACACACGTCGGCCCTGGCGCTTCCAGGCGCCAGCAAGAACAGCTGCACGCAAAATGCACGCGGTTGATTCGCCAACCCCCTCGTTGCTACCATCCCCTTCGTCCACCCCCAGAGCGGGCAATTGTTAACCCCTGAAAGCTCAGCTCCGCTGGAACTCGTGGGTGGGGGAAGGGGAGGAGGATGGGGAGGGGAGGCCCCGGAAAGCCTTGTTGCGTCAACAATGCTGCAACACACCCACCCGTCACAAGATCCTTTGTAACAAACCTTGGGGAGCATCAAATAAGGAGGCGAGGGCAACAAGTGGAAGGAGAGGAGGCGAGGACAACAATAAGATGCCCCTCGCGAGCCCCCATCAGTTGGAAAGCACGCATCGTCGCTGATGCAAACTTCCAGGTCCCTGCGCAACGCGAATCCCGCTAAGGTGAAAGACCGGATCCGGCAGTTTGACGTGGACGAAGGGCTCGGACGGCCCTCGAGCACGCCGAGCAAGGAGGAAGTGTCGGCCAGTCTCAGGCCATGCTTATGTACCTGCGCGTGTTCTTCATTGCTGTTGTTTGTTGTGAGTTGTTTGTTGGTGGTTGTTTTCTCCTTTTTTTGTTCTCTCTCTCTCTCTCTCCCTCTCTCCCTCTCTGTTTGTTGTTCTCTCTCTCTCTCGCCCTCTTCCTTCTATATCTATATGTAGGCACACAAAGATCTACACATATTAGGTATTTGATGCTGATATGGGTTAGCCAGCGAGGACCCGAAACCGCGTAATTATAGCCATGCGCTATATCGAGCAATCAATGTGGCGCAACCGACGTTGTGGACTCTAGCTGGCGCAATCAACGTTTTGCAATCAATGGTATCGAGGTTCTGGGTTTTGTCCCGTTGCATCCAACTCTCCGCCCTGCAGTCGTTTCAATTTCGGCGTATTTGTCCGCCTGACGGCCTTGGATCTGGGCGTGGCTTGCCATGATTCGTCTAGCAGGGCGGACGCTTGTGCCGCCACGGTGGGGGAGAAGCTGGGCAAGAACGCCGACGTGCTCCCCGATCGAGTACCGCCCCCCTGATCTGCAGTTATTGGGGCTGGCCGCGCAGCGACGCGACTACCGCCGTGTGGTCCATGGCTGCGGCTGCCTCGCGCCAGCGCAGCGTGGCAACGCTTTGTGTCTATGCCCATCGAGCCAAGACATTGGTGGGCGTCCAGCTCTGGCGTCAGGCGGCCGCCATAGCGTTGACCTGCTTGCCGACAGCCCTTTCAGGAGGGTCCGCGGACCTCACCCTGGCGGCCCGTGATCGCCGGTTGCAGGAACTGGGGTTCGGCACCGCGACGGGAGCCGACGATGCGCCGGCGGCGTGCACTGGCGGCCTGGCAGTTGCGGATGGCCTTGCTGGCGCGGATGGGGCGGATGACCTTGGTGGTGCTGGAGACGACGCGGCGCTGGCCGCGTGGCCAGCCCAACGGCCGCCGCGGGGTCCGCAGACGCCCTCGGCCTGGGCGGCGTGCGAGGCAGAGCATCTTTTGCTGGCTTGGGCCTCGCAGGCTTTGCCGGGGGCGGCGCTGTTGGCGTCGCCGAGCTCGTGGCCGCGTTCGAGGCGCTGAGAGGCGCGGCCGTAGGGGCAGGGGCAAGGCGGCGCTGGCTGGAGGCGGAGGCGGCGCGGTGCTGGGCAGCGGGGTGGCCAGCGCTGGCGGGGTGATTGCTGGCCTGGGCGGGGTGGCCGGCGCTGGCGGGGCGATTGCTGGCCTGGACGCCACGGCGATGCAGGCTGTTGCAGGGCGCGCGCCAGTCCGCGGTCCGGCCCTCCACACAGCCTTGCTCGGCCCGGACGAAAGGGGGGGATGGGGAAAGGGGGGGTTGCGAAATCTGCTTCGTGCAGCTGGTTTCGGCCCCACCGAGGGGCCCATTCCTCGATACGTGGGCGCCTCCCGGCGCCGGGAGGCGCCGGGAAAATCAGCTACGTGAGCTGATTCTCAAACCCCCTCTTTGCTATCGCCCCCTTTCGCCTGGCCCGAGTTGCGCTTGGTGCACGGGTGTGGATTTCAGCTGCTGCCGGTTTGGGCGGCGCGGGCGCTGGCTGGCCGAGGGCGGTGACGATGGCGTGGCGGGTGCGTGCGCGGTGGCGGGAGCGGCGTGGCCACGCTTGCCTTGCAAGTGCAACACATGTCGCGCAATCTCTGTGGATCCATCTATGTTGGGCAATCAATGTGATCATGGATTTCTTTTGGTGCTGTATGTATATATACATATACATGTACACATAGTACGCTCAAATCCGGTACGTTCTACGTGGTGCATTTAGTTTTTACCCATGATTTGACACATCCCATGCTCTTGCAAACATCCTACCCACACACCCGAACCTCTGTTTGCAAAACCTATTAAGACCGTGCCGGGAGGTACCAAATGGCACTTGGCAGCGACTCCGACGCCGACGACGACAGCGACGTTGACGACGACAACGACGCCGACGACGACGACTACGATGACACCGGCGACGTATCCGACGACTTCGACGACGAGAAGACGACGACGACGACGACGACGACGACGACGACGACGACGACGACGACGACGACGACGACGACGACGACGACGACACCGACGACGACGACGACGCCGACGCCGACGCCGACGACGACAACGACGACAATACGACGCCGACGATGACGACGCCGACGACGACGTCGACGACGCCGAAAACGACGACGACGACGGCGACGAACACGACGACGACGACGACGACGCCGACGACGACGACGCAGACGTCGGCGACAACGACGACGCCGACGACGACGATGATGACGACGTCGCCGACGCCAACGACGACGACGACGAGGGAAGAGGGAGGACGACGACGGCGACAACGACGACAAGGAGGAGGGAGGAGGGAGGAGGGCGACGACGCGAACGACGAAGAAGGAGGGAGGACCAGGGAGGACGGCGACGCCGACGACGACAACGACGAGGGAGGAGGGAAGACGACGACGACGACGACGACGGCGACGAAATAGGAGGACGACGACGAAACGCCGACGACGGACGACGACTACGACGACGGAGGAGGAGGAAAGTCGACCACTGCGACAACGACGACGGAAACGACCGCGACGCGAAAGAGGACGACGACGACGACGACGACGAGGAAAGACAGAGGACGACGACGGCGACGACGACGCCGACGACGACGACGACGAGGGAGGAGGGAGGACGGCGACTGTTTTTCGCGACCGACGTAGCCGCGGCGGCGCTGACCGCTGGGCACATCCCAGCGGGCCTTCAGTGCGAATCGGCGACTTGGGCGACGGTGCGCACGGCGATGAAAGTAGCGATGTTGGTGACGTCGTTGACAGCGACGATCGCGGCCGGCGGCGGCGCGGATGCTGATCGCGCCGACGGCGAGGGCGGCGCCCATCGCGTCGGCGATGATTTTAGCGCGAGCGCGACGACGCGCGCGCGTGCACTTCTTTCACCTGTTGGAGGGGATTCTCGCGACGGCGCGCGCGCAAGGGCTACTGGACAAGATGATGATGATTGCGGGGTCGCGGCGACGGCGCCGATGCCGATCGCGCCGGCGACGACGACGGCGTCTGCGCGTCGGGGGTGCAAGTTTGGAAGGCATTCGAAATGCGAGCGCAGCAGACGCACGAGAGCGGCTCGCATTGCATTATTTGACGCGGACCGTGCCACCCCCAACGCGTGTGCAACGGCGTTCGAAGGATTTCGACGTGCGCGCGCGAGAAGCCTGTTTGTTCCGATTTTGTGAACATTGTGTACAATTATGGTTTTCTCAAGGATTTGGAAGAGCGCGCTATTTGGCTTTTGCCGCCCCCCCAAGAGTTCGCTGCAAAACATTATGTTTCTTCCCAACCAACCTGTGTTGTTGGGTCATCGTTTTTGAAGAGACGGTCCCCGCGTTCCTTCTCCTCCTTCTCCTCGGCCCCCTCCCCCCTCCTCCTTCCACCGTTTCCTCCTTTCGTTTCGCCCGCCCAGTGCACCGCTTCATGGCCCCATAGGGAGCTCCACCGAAGGTTCCAGGTCTACCCTCCGCATGCGCTTCCCCCACCCAGCACGGCGTTTCGTGGCCCTCCTCCGCCTTCTCCCTGCTTTTCACCCATCCAGTGCAGCGTTTCATGGCCCCATAGGAAGCTCCACCGGAGGTTCCAGATCTACCGTCCGCATGCGCCCCCCCCGCCCCACCCAGAACGGTTTTTTGTCGCCATCCTCCCTTTCGCCCCTGCGCTTCACCCTCCCAGTGCAGCGTTTCGTGGCCCCGTAGGGAGCTCCACCGGAGGTTCCAGGTCTACCGTCCGCATGCGCCCTCCCCACCCAGTGCAGCGTTTCGTGGCCCTCCTCCCCCCCCCTCCCTGCGTTTCGCTTACCCAGTTCCGTTTCGTTGCTCCATGGGAAGCTCCACCGAAGGTCCCAGGTCTACTGTCCGCACGCGCCCCCCCCCCCCCCCCCCCCCCTCCCCCCCCCCTCCCCACCCCCCCCCGCCCCGCCCCACCACCGCCCCGCACCCAGTACAACGTTTCGTGGCCCTCCCCCCCCTCCCCCTTGCGTTTGACCCACCCAGTGCGATGTTTCGTGGCCCACCTCCACCGAAAGTTCCAGGTCCACCGTCCGCGCGCGCCCCCCCCCCCGCCCTCCCCACGCCCAGTGCAGCGCTTCGTGGCCCTCCTCCACCTCGACCTTGCGTGGGCCCACCCAGTGCAGCGCTTCGTGGCCCCATGGGGAGCCCCACCGAACGTTCCAGGTCCACCGTCCGCACGTGCCCCCCCCCCCCCACACGCGCACACACGCACACACACACACACACACACACACACACACACACACGCACACGCACACACACGCACGCACGCACGCACACACATACACATACAGACAGACACACAACACACACACACACACACCAGACACACACACACACAGACACACACACAGACACACAGACACACAGACACACAGACACACAGACACACAGGCACACAGGCACACACACACACACACCACCACCACCACCACCACCACACCGCCACACTCAGCGCAGCGCTTCGCGCCCCCCCCCCCCCCCCCCCCCTCCAACTGCGTTTCGCCCGCCCAGTGCAGCGCTTCGTGGGCCCGTAGGGAGCTCCGCCAAAAGTTCCAGGCTTACCGTCCGCATGCGCCCCCCGCACCCAGTACAGCGTTTCGTGGCCCTCCCCCCCCCTCCCCCCTGCGTTTCGCCCGCCCAGCGCAGCGTCTCGTGGCCCCATAGGGATTTCCACCGAAGGCCCCACTGGCGCCGCCCGCATGCGCCCGCCACCGCCCAGCACGGCCTTTGCTCCCTGCGCTTCGCCCGCCCAGTACAGCGTTTCGTGGCCCCATGGGGGGCCCCACCGAATGTCCCAGCGGCACCGCCCGCATGCGTCAGCCACCACCCAGCAACACCATTGCCCTGCGTTTCACCAACCCAGCACAGCGCTTCGTGGCCCCATAGGGAGCTCCGACGAAGGCCCCGGTGGCGTCGCCCGCATGCGTCCGCCACCGCCCAGCACGGCCCTTGCCCCCTGCGTTTCACCCACCCAGTACAGCGCTTCGTGGCCCCATAGGGAGCTCCACCGAAGGTCTCAGTGGCACCGCCCGAATGCGTCAGCCACCGCTCAGCACAGCCTTTGCTCCCTGCGTTTCACCCACCCAGTACAGCGTTTCGTGGCTTCATAGGGGGCTCCACCGAGATTCCCAGTGGCACCGCCCACATGCGTCAGCCACCACCCAGCACAGCCCTTCCCCCCTGCGTTCCACCCACTCAGCACTGCGCTTCGTGGCCCCATAGGGAGCGCCACCGAAGAGGATAGCGAGACTCGCGGTGCCCACGGCTGCATCTGGTTGGGCCCTTCGCCAGGCCATGTGTTTTAGGCACTCGGTTTTGACGTCCTTCCGAGACCGAAGGTTTTGAAAAGATTTCGGCGCGCGCGCGCCACGACGCGCGCGCGTGCGTTTCGTTCTGTTTCTGTTGAAAGGGATTCTTGGCACAAAATCAGCTAATTTGTTATAAACGAGCGCGCGCGCATAGCATAGTTGCAGAGGGTGGCGGGGTGGGGGGTGCTGGCCCACCTGGGATAAGATCATATGAATTCAAAGGTGGGATGGACATTGGGTCAGAATCATCTGTAACTTGCAATGCGAAAAAATGCACTGCCAAGTCCGAGGGGGGGGGGAGGGGGGCGGGGGGCAGAGTTTACTGGGAAGGAGAATTCACATTTGTTCGCAGTGAGTTGTCCACTCCACTGCTCGCGCAAACATCTCACCCACCCGCCCGCGACTTGGTCTGGCAACCTCATGCGGCGGCGATTGCGATGACTGCTTGGCGCTGGCTGGTGCATCTCTGCGGCCGCGCCAGCCCGCGCATGCTCGCGCGCGCACCGGCCAGGTGGTTTGGCGCAACCGACGAGGCCGCGGCGGTGCTGACCGCCCGGCGCATCCCAGCGGGCACTTGAGTGCGAGTCGGCGGTCCGGGCGGATGCGGTACCACGGCAACGTCGACAACTGTAGACGCGATGACGATGGTAGTGGCGATGTTGGCATCGACGCTGGTAGACGCGATGGTAAAGATAGCAGGGGCGACGGCGCCGATGCCGATCACGCCGACGACGATGACGACGTTTCCGCGTCGGTGATGAATCTTTGGAAGGAATTCGAAATGCGCGCGCAGCAGACGCGCGAGAGCGGCTCGCCTTGTATTATTCGACGCTGATCGTGTCACCCCAACGCGCACGCAAGGGCGTTCGAACGATGTCGACATGCGTGCGCTCGAAGCCCTTTTGGTGGAAGTGTGCGAACATGTAGAAACGTCGATGTTTTCCTCGAGAATTCGCAAGAGCGTGCGCGCACGCCGCTGTTGAAAACCAGTGCGAAACATGTGTTCTATATTCTTGTTCGGCGTTCGATTCCGACATCCTCCCGACGCAGAAGGTTGCTGGAGGATTTCGGCATGCGCGCGCGACGACGCGCGCGCGCGTGCTTCGCCCAGCGCTCTGCATAGGATTCTCGCGACGTCACGCGCGCCAGGGCATTCGAACGATTTCGTCATGCGCGCGCGGCGCCTGTTTGGTAGCAGTGTCTTGGAAGTGCTGAAAAAAAAACGCATGGTTGCCTTGAATGCGCAGGAGCGTGCGCGCGCTTTTGCTGAAAATCCGCGCCGCGAAACTCGACTTTGAAAGTCTCGCGGAACCGAAGCAACGATGCGCGTGCATTCTGCCCCTTTGTTTTGCAGGGGGTTCTGGAATACTTATGATTCGTTATGCACGAGTGCGCGCGCGTTGCATCTCTTGCAAGGGAACCGAGGGGGGTCGATGCCAGCCTGGCCGCGCTAGCCCGCGCATGCTCGCGCGCGCAGCGGCCAGCAAATTTGAAGCGAGCGACGCGAACGCGGCGGCGCTGCCGCTCGGCACGCCCCAGCGGGGACTTCAGTGCGAGTCGGCGACATGGGTGGCCGCGGCACCGCGGCAACGTCGACAGCGGCAAGCACGATGGTGATCGTAGCGATGTTGGCGACGATGCTGACAGCGACGACGGGGCAGCCAGTGACGGCGCCGATGCTGATCACGCCGACGACGATGGCAGCGTCTTCGCGTTGGTGTTCAAGGTTTTGGAAGGTATTCAAACAGCGAGCGCGGGAGACGCCTGAGAGTGGCCCGCATGGTATTATTCGACCCGGATCGTGCCACCCCAGCACGCGCGCAAGGGCTCTCAAACGATTTTGTCATGCGCGCGCGAAGGCCGTTTGGTAACATTTTATGAACATGTTGAAACACCGATGGTGTTTATAAGAATTTGCAAGAGCGCGTGGGCACGCTTTTGTTGAAAACTCTTGTTGCGAAGCCTCGTTTTTCTTACATGTTGTTTGGACACTCGATTTTGAAATCCCGCCGACAGCAAATATTGGTGAGGGATTTCGGCATGCGCGCGCGACGACGCGCGCGTGTTCATTTCGTCCCTTTCTTATGCAAGGGATTCATGAACATGTACGATTTTTGATACATGGGTGCTCGCGCGTAGTACTTTGGCGTTGGAACCGAAAGGGGGGCCGATACCGGCCTGGCTGGGATGGTAATTACGAGTTCCCGGGTACGATGGACATTGGGTCATAATCATTGGTCTAATGGCCCGTGGGAAGTCGATTTGTCCGGGTGGGGAAGGTGGTTGAATTTACCTCTTTGTAAAATGGATAATTTACGTGATGCAATCCATGTGTTGCAATTTGTGTTGTGCGATATATGTCGTGCTCAATATAGGTTGTGCAATCTATGTGGTGAATTTTACGTTTGTCGTCATACGTTGTCCAATATAGTTTGTGTAGCTGATGTGGGGCGGTGACGAAGCGGCGACGGCGGCAACGAACGTGGCGAGGGATAGACGGGCCAAGACGCACGGCGACGACGAGCCGGCGACGGTGAGGCGGAGGCGGCAATGCGCGCGCCGACCGACACACACGCCCAGCAAAAGAGCGGCAACAAAGCGGCGCCGGCGCGGCGACGGCGGCAACACGCGCGGCGACCGACAAACAGGCCCAGACGACGGGCGGCGACAAAGCAACGACGATGCGGCGACGACCAGACAGCAGACAGGCCCAATTCATCAAAACAGAAGTAAGACCCCCTAAGTGCCATTATTGGTTGGGGTATCTATAGATGTATGTATGCATGCATGCATGCATGTATGTGTGTATGTATGCATGTATGTATATATGTATGTATGTATATCTGTATGTTTATATGTATGTATGTAGATATGTATGTATGCATGTGTGTATACATACAAGTACAAACCCAATCTTCATTTCTGTCTATACATAGATATGTGTACATATATGTATGTATTTATACATATGTATATATATATATATGTATATATACAAATGCACATATTATTATGTATATGTCTGCATGTATTGATGCAGATGTTGGTCTCGTCCTATCGTTTTCTCCATCTCTCTGATTGCTGTCTCTCGTGTGTACATGCATACATAAGCGCTGATATGTGTATATGAACGCTGGGCTCCCCAAGCGGTATTTACAATTGGGTGTTCGTCATTTTGCCGCCTCGTGAGCGTCTCGTTCGCTGGGGGCGTGGGGGGACGGGTATGTCGAGGTTGCGCCACGTTTCCTCCCGTGCCGCCTCTTGTGCTTTCGTTGGCGTCCCGCCTCTGGCGAAGAGGCGCATGTCCTTCCTTCTGGCCATCACTTGATTGCACGAGTCTCGATAAACATTGAGAAAGAAGTCGCAGCTCCAGCCCCACCTGACCGCCCCTCTCCCCCCGCCAGGGCCGCACCGAAGAGCTTCGGCTCCTTGAGGCGCTTTGCAGAAGGAACGCAATATGTAGAACCCCCCCCCCTGCCCCCCTCCCTTGCCCCCTCCGTGTGTCGCACGTGATTTTATGGGGTGCCGGTTAAATCAGGAGGAAGTCTCTCGCGACTGTCGTTTCGACAGGCCTCAGCTATGGCCCCTGCTCCTGCCAGCCCTGAGTCGCGGGGAAAACATCCGGAAGAGGCCATCTTACAGGAGATGGAGGCGGCAGCCGCCTCCATGGGGCTGGAATTGGAGACTTCGGCCTCTGCTCCCTCGCCTCCTCCTCCTTCCCCCGCCCTCACCCCTGAACTCCTGGCGCAGATCCAGGCTCGGTGGGAGGCAGAGCGCTTTCGACGCGCTCTTTGCAAGGCCGTCCCCGAGGGAGGGCTCTTCTCTCGCTATCGGGAGTGAGTTCACTGTTCCTTCCCATTCTCCAGGTAGGCTGACGACGAGCCTCGATTTTCAGTTCAATTCAGTTCAGTTCCCCCCCGTCCCCTTGCGGACGTGGCATCTGGGTGTGCTCCTTAGGCTCCCCTGAGGAAGCACAGCCGCCCTCGCCGCCCGCCGGCCCTCCCCCCCTCCCTTCGCCTGCTCCACACCCCCCGTTCCGAGGCCGTCGACGCCTCCGTGAGGCGAAGGTGCGCGCCGCAGCGCGGGCGCGGAGGCCCCGGGGGTCCGGGCGAGGATGAGGAGCGGCTTGCGGCGCGGCGTGGTCTCGGCGAGTTTCCAGTCTCGGGATGCCCTGCTCGGGCGAGGAGGAGGTCGTGTTTGCCCGTGGTTCTCGGCGATTGTCCGGCCTCGGGAGCGCTTTGCCGAGAGCGTTCCGAGCGTGCCTGGATCGTCCCGGACAGCCGCCAGGTGGCCGAGCTACGACTCGAAAGCCAGGGCGCAACGACAGGGGGGCCAGGCAGGGTTCAAGGGAGATCGCATCAACCCCCAATCGGCCACTGCTTGCCGGCAGGGGCCCGATAGCCTACACCGCCCAGGAGCAAGCGGGTTCGCTGTCGGTGGCCTGTCGCCGATCTATCGATGATATATCAACGGTTCCAGGTGGATGTTCCCCCCCCGAGCTGCTCTACCCGATCTTCCCCCTTCAAGTAGACGCAGCTCACCCGCCTGCGGGTTTCTCGGAGTCTTCGACAGGCCTCCCGGATGAGGTCCGAGTGGACCGGGTTGGAGATGCGGCGCGATGCGGAACCCGACTTCCTCCACGTCGACGGCGCCGATGCATCGCTAGCGTCGCCGATGTATCGCCGATGCATCGGCGATGCATTGGCGATGTGGCGCGATTTTCCGAACTGCTCTACCTTCTCCAACATACATTGCTGGTCGGTGCGGGTCGCGGTGCCTTCGTAGCCATAAGGATTTGCAAGAAACATCAACAGATCCTGATGGGCGGAAACCGCGCCCACTTCGTGAAACAATAGTATAATCGTTTTCGTAATCACATGCGTAGGTTTGAGAGCGACTCTAGTTCATTTCGGATTTACTGGGAGCTTCCGGGGGTCCTTAGCGTGGATCTCTCAGGACCTCTGGGGCTTCTGAGAGCAGCTTGCGGACCAGCGCGGTTCTCGGGGATGCATCGCCCGGCCATCTCCGATAGAGGCCTGGTAAGGTAACCCCTGGTAGCCCTCCCTGCCCAGGAACACTCGTTTTTGCTATCTGGGACCCATCGCCTTTCTTATGGACGAAGAGTTGCCGTTTCCAGGTCGACATTCCCCCCCCCCTGGCGGATCGATCTCACGCGGCCCGAACGCCGCGAAAGGGTAGTGTCGGCAGGTCTGGTCGTAGTTTTTCTCAAGAAGTTGTCCGATTCGATCCTGACGCCGCGCGGATGTCGGGAAGATCCTTCTGCCGTGGTCAGGTGTCTTGCCTGTTGCGGACTTGGTCGGACCCAGCAAGGCGGCTTTGGTTTCGGGGCCGCGCCTCAGAGTTGAGCCAGGGGGAGCTGGTCGTGGGCGAGGCGTGCCGTGCCGAGAAAAAGCCACCTCATGCCTCATGTCATGCAGCGCCCCGTATGATAGCACGACTGTTGTGTGTTGCATGCCGCATCCGATGATTGATTCCGTCGCTTCGCTCATCCCGCTGGCCCGTGTTGTGCCGTCGCGGGCGTTTGCCTGCGCGTTCGTGGCCTATTGGGGCCTCTTGTCAGAGCGTAAATTACCGACCCCGCTTTCGCTTCCAGGCAAAACCAAGTCATACCACGCGCCTCCTCGTCAAGCGGCCTGACCAGTGCAGGCCGTAGTTTGGCATCGCTCGGTATCTCTTGGAAGCGAGGGTGGTCAACAGCGAGGTATGTCTGTTCGCCCCCTATCTTGGGGGCTCCCTTGGGGGCCTGTTGGGGCCTCCTGGGGCCTCGTGCAGCGTCCCGTGTGCTGGCACGATCGTGGTGCTGCATGCCGCAGCCGGCGATGGTACCTGCGCGTGGGGCGGCCTGCTCGAGGCGTGAAGCCCAGAGGGTCGGCCGCGGCCCTCTCCCCCGCGCCTGCAGCCTCCTCGTCCACCTCCTCCTCCTCCTCCTGCTGCTCCTCCTCATCCTCCTCTTCTTCCTCCTCCTGCTCCTTCTCCTCCTCATCCTCCTCCTCCTCCTCCTCCTCCTCCTCCTCCTCAGGATTCACGGCATGTCGGCCGTACACTGCGTGCACCCTGAGGCCCGCCGTCGCGAGACACGGCAGCATCGCGGGACAAGCACGACCGGAGCTCCAATTTCCCATATGCCCCGTTCTCCGGGTACGGAGGAGGCCCATGCCAAGACCCACCCCGCTTGCCTCCAGGGTGCCATGGGTTTCGATGGTTTTGCCATGGAGCGCGGGACGTGCCCACACCAAAAAATCAATGGGCGCCCTGGGGTCTCAAAGTCGGTTTCTTGTGGAAGGCTTCTCGAGCCCATACTGCGCGGAGGAGGGGCTGGACGGAGGAGCTGCGGCAGCAGCAGCAGCAGCAGCAGCAGCAGCAGCAGCAGCAGCCGCAGCCGCGCCGGGAGCGCGGGAGCGGCACGGCGCCTCTCGGTCCTTCGCCCCCGAGGCCTCGGCGGGCGCGTGCCGGCACCCCTTCTGAGGCCGGCCTCGCGCGTGCGCTCTCGCGGGCCTGCCCCGCTGCGCGAACGACCGCGCGGCGGAAACAGCTCGCCGCGTCGACTGCGTCAGGCGTTCGGCACTCAGGGGCAACGTCTACAGTCGAGGCTGATTAGTATGTCGACCCTGCCAAACCCAGGGTGCCCTAGTGTCTAGCGTTTCGCGACCCATGCCTTCTACACTGCTGGGGCAACGTGGGCCTCAGAAGGGTCTTGTGTCCTCTCGCGTGTCCTTTCCAATCATCCTCAACTGCAGGGTCGGTACATTCTTTCTCCCTGGGCCCCGGGGCCGTCAAACGACGGCTCAGCTGAGAAGCCGGCCCTGGGGAAGCGGTCCATACATCTGGGGGTCCACGTTGAGAACAGTTCACGACGTCGGATGTCGGGATCCGCGAGGGGGTCGGAGGCCTGCGCCTTCGTCACCGGGGCGTTTGCCTGCCGCAATTTAACACGCGGGTCGTTGGAAGTAGGTATTTGGGGATTCCCAGATCCCAGTCTACTTCAAGCTCCTTCCTACTTCAATAATCGATATGCTTCTGTTGTGATCTGTTCTGCTCTGGGAGGGCCTGAACCCAATCTACGTTATCCGCCTTCCTGCTTCATGATTTGACCTACTTCTTCCGACCGGGGCTCCGCAGGCAGGCAGGTCCCTCTCCTCCTGACTGCTGGAGGAAGGGTCAGGAGCAACGTTGCGGGGGGGGGGGGAGACAGGCCCAGGGGCAACGTCACGGGGGGATGGGCTCAGGGGCAACGTGCGGGCTCGAGGTTCGAGGCTTTCCAGCAGCTGCGCCTCACAGAGAGCTTTCTGGCGGTGCCCAGATCGTCTTGAATGCCCGCTGGACAGCCGCGCTAGGTCCCGAGCGGGCTGGAGGATGGCGGGGGGCGGCGGAGCGCGGGACGCAGGGGGCGGGTCGGGGATCGAGGCTTCCCCCAGGGATTTCGGGCAGTGCCACGGGGAGCCCCAGGATTGTCTGCTGGGGTTTCCTGAGCCTTGTTGCGCGTGTCTTGGAAGGCCCTTGGGGACCGTTGGATTCAGTCCAGGCGGGGTTGGCGTACTGGCAGTCTACTCAGCAAGCGCCAAGAGCGCCCGAGAGTGCCAAAGTAACCCAGTACATGTGTGGTCGGGCCCATCAAGGATCCAGTGGCCAGCGCCTTCAGCACTCCGATGCGCTCGTGGCTTGGTTCTGCCTCTGAGAGACAATGGCTGCGAAGAACTGGAGCGAACTATTGACGCACGTTGGGCTCGAGGCGTGGGCAGGGCCTTCCTTTTGATCCGCAGTAGGCAAAGCTGCCGACAAAAATAGAGGGCCCGAGCACATACGCATACGCACAAACAGACACACCACACAGACGCACACACACACACTCACACAAGTTTGTTGGCGTTGCGGCCATGCTCGCGTCGGAGCGGCGCAGGCAGTCGAGTTGAAGAGCGAGCGCCGCAGGGCCAGATCACGCGGCCAGGGGGGGCGGGGATCCACCCGAGACACACCTACACACGCACGCACGCACGCACGCACGCACGCAATCACACTTACACAACACGCACGCACGCACGCAAGCCCGCACGCACATTCCTGCCAACGAGCAGTGCAGATCCATGCGCTTGCTATGTTCGGGCCTTGGTGGCAGCTTGGGACTGAGAATCGGTGAGCGGATGCAGGAGGAACGAGGGAGGGGGGACGAGGAAGAGTCCTGGGAAGGCAAGCTAGGTGCGCTCGCGCCAGATCTACGCTTCCCACCCATCCCTTCCCATTGCGTTGATTTTCTGCTCGATCCGCCGACGGGTGTCATAGCAGAAGTGGTACCCTCGAAGAGATTTCATCGTGCCATTCGCAATCCGAGAAAAAGGGAGTCGTGTACATTGCAGGAGGAGGGGGGAGGCGAATGAGCGAGAGGATGAGAAGGAGGAAGGAACGATGATGCTGAGGAGGGAGGAGGACAATGAGGAACAGCAGGAGCAGCAGCAGGAGCGGGAGGAGCAGCAGGAGCAGGAGAACCAAGGAAAGACGGAGGAGGGGACTGGAGCGGGGCGACAACGACGCGGAAGAACTCGGATTCAAACATGTGCCCCGCGCCTCGGCGAGAACCCAATTCTGAACGACGGGGGCAAAGCGCCGATCGGGAAATGAGGTGATTCCTGCAGCGGGAACACCATTCTGAACGTTTGGAGAACTCTTAGATTTCGTAAACAGGACGCGTGACACATCACCTTTTGAAATCCTACGCGCTAGAAAATCAACAACAGCAACAGCATGCGGCGGGCGGGATCTGGAGAGAGAGGAGAGGTAGTATTCATCAAGCCAGGCGCGCTCGCGCCATATCTGACATCTTACCCCTTCCACCCATCCATTCTCATTGCGCTGATGCTCCTCTATTCGCTGACGGGTGTTATAGCGGATCTGGGACCCCGAAGGACCCCATCGTGTTGTGCACCATCAGAAAAGAAGTGCTCGGATTGACCAGGTGTGGAGAAGAATAAGGAGGAAGAAGAGGCAGGAAGGGCGTAAGGATCAGCTCGATGCGGCGACGACGTGGCGGCGCCACGTGCTTTGGCGACGGCGGCGACTCGGCGGCGTCAGGCGCTGGCGACGACGGCGACGTGGCGGCGCTGGCGGTTGCCTCGTGTGCTGGTGGCGGCGGCGTCGTTGGCCAGGTGCCGGGTTGCGGCCGTCGCGGCGGGGCACTGGGAGTGTGCGGCTTGCACGCTGCTTAACCAGCCAGGAGCGGGGCGCTTCCGCTTTTCGCAGGAGGGGGTCAGGGGCAACGTTAGGGCGGGATCGGTTTAGGGGGAGGCCTTCGTGGGCCCTGGACCTGGTAGGGCAGTTTTTGTTGCCGGTTCCAGTTTGTTGCTTTTTGCTAGCTCGGGCGCCATTTGTTTTCTTAGTTCCGTCGCCGTTGTTTTTCTGATTTCGGTTCAGGTTCCGATCCCGGTTTTGTTTTTCCTAGTTTCGGGGGCCTGGTTACCCATGCGCTGTGTTTGCCCTCTTGAGCCGCTATGCCCATTGTGCAGGGGCGCGTCTTGGAGGCCGAGGGGGCGCGCCCAGTCCCTGCCCGCCAGTCTTGCAGCAGCGGCACATCGAAGTCGAGGCGCCCGTTGCTGCGAGGCCCTTGGGCGGGGCTCAGGTCCGGCAGGAGGGGGGGTGGCAGCAGGGGGTGCAGGGAGCCTCTGGTAGAATCTGCGGGTGCGGCTCTGCTCTTTCCTGGGCCGTCTGGGAATGTGCGCGTGTGTGTGTGTGTGTGTGCTGTGTGTGCCGTGTGTGTGTGTTTGTGTGTGTGCGCGCGTGTGTGCTTGTGTGCTTGTGTGTGTGTGCGTGTGTGTGTGTGTTTGTTTGTGTACGTGTGTGCTATTGCGTGCGTGCGTGCGTCTGCGTGTGGGTGTGCCTGTGAAGTGTGCGTGTGTGCGTGTGAGCGCGTGTGTGTGTGTGTGTGTGTGTGTGCGTGTGTGTGTGTATGTGTGTGTATGTGTGTGTACGTGTGTGCTCTTGCGTGTGTGCGTGCGTGCGCGTGTGTGTGTGTGTGTGTGTGTGTGTGTGGTTGTGCCTGTGAAGTCTGCGTGCGTGCGTGCGTGCGTGCGTGCGTGTGTGTGCGTGCGTGCGTGCGTGCGAATGTGTGTGTGTATGTGTGTGTTGGGGTATGTGTGTGGGTTGGGGTTGGGCGAGGTTGTGTGCGCGCAGCAGCGAAGACCCTCTCCGCTGCGCTCGCCCGCTCTCCCTCTCCCATGTCGCCCCCCTTCTTTGCCCGATCGATCGTGTGGGGCTGTCGCAGGGTAGCGGGCAGCGAGCTCGATCGGAGCCTCCTGCCGCCCCGCCAGGAGTGCTCATCTGCGCCGTGTGCGAGACGCCCAGGCTAACGGAGGACGGAGGCCTTGCCTCCCCCCCCCCCCACACGGCTCCTGTCCCACTGGAGATTGAGCGATGGGAGTCGGGGAGAGGACGCGGAGAGCCACGAAGGGAGCGAATACGAGTCAGGAATCGTCGACACAGAGAACTCGCATAGCCAGAACTTGCAGGAGCTCTGCACGGTCTTCCTGGATCTGGCCCCCCTTTGCGGCACTTTCGGCGCCGCCACTCGCGCGCTGCTCGCGCAGGGGAGGGGACCTGGCGCCGATCCACGGAATCCGCGTTGTCCGAAGCAGCGCGTTTATGCAGCTTTCCCCCCTCCCCGCCCCCCACGCGGCCGCCCTCGTCTTCCTTCCTTCCTCCTGCACGCCGGACAATTCGCCTCTCGGTTGCCCCGATTAGCCTCACGCTGGAGCGGGCCGCCTCTGCCTCGCCGCCGACGGAAAAGTTGATGCAGCTTCCTGCTGCTCTAGGAAGGGATGGCAGTACAATCGTGCAGTCGGGACGCTGCACAGACGCTTTGGGCTTAGGGCGTGCTCTGGCATCGGGGCCGCTCTCCAGAGCTAGGTCGGGGGACCTACTTGTGGTGGAAGCTCGCCGTGGCCAGAAAACAGCATCTTCGTTCTTTCTTTGTCTCCCTCCTCGTGATATCACGGTGGGCGTCGCGTGAGCCCAGAAGACTGAGGACGCGAAATGCAGCATCGAATGAAAATGCGCAGGCGGGGAAGGAGGCGGAGAAGGAGAAGGAGGCGGAGGCGCGTCGGACACGTCTGTCGTACCACGGCTGCCTGGCCGGTCTAGGTCCTTCTGGTGCCTCCCCCCGCTTCCTGCTACGGGGACGAGCATGCCGACGCCGTCGTCGGCGGCAAAGTCGACAGCGACGGCAGGCGATGGCGAGTTCTTCGCAACGCCCTCCCTGGGTCCCCCTGCCTCGCTGGCGATGTTCACCACGCCAGCCTGGCTTTCTCCTACAGTCCATCTGGCGTCGGCTCTGTGCCGTTGTTGGAGGGGCCGGCCCACTTACGTCCGGGCCTCCCTCGGGCACGGGACGATGAGCCCTTGGGTACTGTGGTCGCGCCGGAGTGGTTTAGCCTTCTGCAGTCGCAACAGCACCCTGGACTCATCCGCCTCTTCAGGCAGGTTTGCGACGTCCCTCGGCTGCTCAGCTCCCCCAGCCCGCACACGCCGTTGGGACGGCCCTGGGCTGGCGCCCCACTGGCGACTCGCCCATCGTTCTCTTCTCGCCTGAACGCCCACCCAGCATGATGGGCACGTCGACACCTTCGTGCACGTCCCCGCGTCGTCTGTGTGGGTTATGCCTCACGGCATGCACCGAATTTCTTTGCATTTTTGTCAGACTGCACGTGCTTGAGCTTCACTGGATGTCCCCAGCTGTCAGCCTCCCGCGCCGCCCCGCTGCTGCTTGGTGAGTGGGCCGGCCCGCCTGCGGCGCGTCTTGTAGCTAATTAGGTTTGTTCGTAGGCCCGGACAACTTCTCTCGCGGCGTGCGCTCTTCGCTCGCGGCCGCGACCAAAAAAAGTAACCCCACCAGTGTCGCTGTGCTTCTCGGCTCGCGCGTTGCTAATTAGATCGGCCCGTGGCCCGGACCTTTTGACTCGGCGCCTGCGCTTCCGCTTGCGCCCGCGAGGAAAAAAGAGTGACCCCACCAGTTTTCAGCCCTGAGTTGCCCGTGCGCGCGTTAGGTTAATTAGATCTGCTCGTAGCCTGAGCCGACCTGTGACGCCGCAGGCGCCTTCGCCAGCGGTTGCGGCAAAAAGTAACCCCACCAGCCCATCCAGAAACGATGTCCAGGCGAGTTGCCTCTCAGAGTCTCCTCGGATATCTCTTGGCAGCTTCTTGGAGGCCTCTTGGAGCGTCTTGGGGGAGAAGGGGAAGACGGGGGTTGGAAGAGGAGCCTCCCTAGACCACTCACGCCCAGTGGGCTGGTGGGATTTGCACGTCACGACGGCGGAAGAGACGGCGGGCTGCGGCAACGGGCGCGGCGGCGGCGACGGCGACGGCGGCGGCGGCGGCGGAAGCGGCGGCCGCGACCCGCCCGCGCGGCGCAGCCTGGGCCTCGCCGGCGGCCTGTGCGAGCTCCGCCGCCAAGGCCTGCCGCGTGAGGGGGGAGAGACTGGGCGGCAAGCGAGGGGGGGAAGTGAGAAGGAAAGGGCCTTCTCAGAAGGCGGCGGGACTTCTCAGAATCCCTCGCGCCTTCTGAAAAGTTTGCTGTGTCTTCCGGGAAGGCTTCGAAAGCTTCTCAGGAGGCCGGGGGACTTCCGAGCCGTCTGAGAAGGCCCGCCCGTTCTTTCTTCCCCTCCGGGCGCGCCGCCGAGAGACAGAGCAGCGCCGGCAGGAGGACACGTCGCGTCGGGAGCCCCAAGGCGGCGCTGGCAGGAGGAGACGAAGACTAAAGCATCGCATACTTGTAATCATCATGAACTCCGCTCGGGTTTCTTGGATTTGTGTTGGAGCCCCTCCCTGGCGGCGCCTCGGGCGCAGCCCCTGGCGCGCCCATCGCGCGAGGCAGGGGGGCCCAGCGCTGATCCAAGAAAGTCACGCGGAGTTTCTTCTGAATTTTTGTTGTTGTTATCATATGGTTTAGTTCTTTCTGTTATTAATATGATTAATTGTATTAGTCTTATTATGGTTATTAGTATTATGATTATGTTTCGTGTTATCATCATTTATTATTATTCTTTTCATCCAAGACGCCTACGGCGAATCTCCGCCGTCCCATGCATGTTTGGAAACGCCTATGTGGCCGAACGTTACTGCCAGAGCTCTGCCAAGCTATACATGTTCCCCCAGCCGTAGTGGAAACGTTTCGGGGAACATGCGGCGGAGAAAGAAGAAGCGGAGGTGATGGAGGATACATGGAGAGGAGGAGGAGGAGGAGGAGGAACAGGAGGAGGAGGAGGAGGAGGAGGAGGAGGAGGAGGAGGAGGGGGAGGAGGAGGAGGAGGAGTGGAAGAAGGAGGAGCAGTGGAAGCAGGAACAGGAGTAGGAGGAAGAGGAGGAGGAGGAGGGGCGGGATGAGAAGGGGCAGCGCGAAGAGGAGGAGGAGGAGCAGAAGGAGGAAGAGGAGAAGAAGGCGCAGAAGGAGGAGGAGGCAGAGGAGGCAGAGAAGCAGGAGGAGGGGGTGGATCAGTTTGGGCGAACTCGGATGCCATCTTGGGCCATCTTGGCCGTCTTGCAGGCCAGTTTGGCCGTCTTGGAGGTCTCCAGAGCATTTTTAGGATGAAAGACTCGACATGTCCTTCCGTGAGACACTTGTTGGGTTCCTTTAGGGCAGTCGTGGATCCATCTCGGGCCGTTGTCGCCGTTTCTATTTTTTCCCCGAGCTCTGTTGGGATCGATTAACAAGAGGTGCTCGTCGATCAGATTAGATGGCCTTCCAGGAGACCGATGGCTTCCCAGGGCTAGATCAGATTAGAGATCCTCATCCTTCGTCCTCCTCCTACTCCTTTTCCTCCTCCTCTTCCTCCTCCTCCTGGTCATCCTCCTCTTCTTCCTCCTCCTCCTCCTTCTCCTCCTCCTCATCCTCATCCTTATCCTCCTCCCTTCCCCCCTCCTTCTCCTCCTCCTCCTCCTCCTCCTCCTTCCTCCGCCTCCTCCTCCTCGTCCCGCCGTAGCCATTTTGGCTCAAGATGCCTTTCGTGCGGGCTAAGCCCGCATTGGCTGAACTGGATACCGCTAGTCCGCGGCAGTGCCAGGGTGCTTGCGCCCGACATCCTCTTTGCGAGGGCTGGTCCGCCCCAGTCCATCGCCTGCCCCCTTCACTGGGAGAGCAGCCTTCCTCGCATCGGCCATGGGAGGCGGCGGCAAGAAGGGCGGCGGCAGGAAAGGTTTTGGCGGAGGTCGCTCGGCTCCAGCGGCAGGGGCCAAGACGACGTACATCACATGCACTTCCTGCAGATTCCGCTGGAACTTCAAGAACAACCACTGGTGCTACCAGTGCGGAGGCGCCATGGTGCCGAGCCCATCGGAGGACAAGCGTCCCCGCGGCCAGTGGGTTTGGGGCCCGCCGCAGGCGGGCGCAACGCCTCCTCCTGAGGCAGAGCCTGCGGCAGAGGCCCCTGCGGCTCCTCCCTGGGCTCAAGCAGGAGGCAAGGGCGCCAAGGGACCACCTTTGCCCCGGCCCGCGCCGAAGGCCCAGGCCGTCCAGCGTCGGCCATGGGTCTACCAGCAGGCGGGCTGGGTGCCTCATGGTGGCCGCGAGGGGCAGCAGCAGCAGCAGCAGCAGCCTGCCCAGGCCGCTGACCCCTTCGAGTTCTTCGAGAAGGAGCTTGGCTCGGACTGCGACGAGCTTCTCAAGCTCAAGGCGGCGGTGCAGGCCAAGAAGGAGGCACAGGCAGCTGCTGCAGGCGCGGGTGCCCCGCAGAAGGCGCCACTCCTTGAGGAGGAAGTGCGGGCCAAAGGCGTGGCTTGCAGGAGGGCGCTGGCATGGCTTGAGACCTGCTCGGCCCGCGTCCTGGAGAGCCAGCAGTGGCTTGCTGACGCCCAGGCCGCAGAGGACGAGGCGGCCGCCAGCGCTCATGCGGCGCAGCAGGACTGGGAGGCGGCCTGCGCCAAGCAGGTCAAGGCCAAAGCGGCGCCGCCGTCAACGGCGCCACCCTCTTCTTCGGCGATCAACCTTTCGACGCTCGTCGACGAGGGCTCGCTTCAGATCGTGGACGGGCCGCTGTTCGACCTCTCTGGCCTGGAGCTCGACGAGCAGGCGCGCGTGGACTGGGAGCGCATCAAGCAGGAGCTGGCCGACAGCGTCCAGACCAAGGTCCAGGAAGTCCTCGGACCCTCGGCGCAGCGCATCCTGGAGCTTCGTGAGGAGGCTCGCAAGCTGCGCGCCAGGGAGGAGGCCAAGCGCAGGCGCGTGGACGGCAGCGATGCGGCTGGCTCTGCTGCTGGCCCCGCTGCTGCTGCTGCAACTGACGGGGCTGGGCCTGCTGGCGCCGCTGCGGCAGCAGGTGCTCCAGCTGGGGCCGAGGCCATGCGCGCTGCTGCCAGAGCCAAGGCCAAGTCGGCCCAGGATGAGCTCTACGCTCAGCAGGAGGCCGCTTCCACCTCCACAGAGGCCGCTCCTGGCGCTCCTGGCACCGCCCCCTCCCCTGCAGCATCAGGGGCTCCGTCCACAGCCTAACGCAGATCGAGGGGCGCCGCGCCGAGTTTTGTCGGCATGCTGTTACGGCGGGCGCCCCTGGCCCTACCCAGTCGAGTTCTTCCTCGACTCGGATGAGGAGCGCGCTTTTGGAAGCGAGACAACTACAGCACCGTTGGAGGTGAGCAGTTCGCCGACTGCGGCTCCTGGCTCGGCGTCACGGGCACCGCAGGCGAGACGTTCGTCGCGTTCTGCGTCGCGCGGAGCTACGCCATCCCCGAGTGCGAGGTTTTCGGCTACTCGCACTTCTTCGAGCGCATCGGGTCAAGCCTCGCTGACGGGTGCGCTTGGCGGGCTGGCGTATGCTGCCCTTAATGACAGCCCTCCCCCGAGGGCTGCGCCTCGCGCATCTACGGGACCGCAGGCCTCTGTCCCTTCCTGTACGACGGCGCACCTGCACGACGCCGAGCTGGATCCGTTCGAGGAGCTGGAGCTGGAGGAGGTCAACGAGCGTTTCCACCAGGACTCGCCGTTCGAGGCGGAGGTTGGCCCCTCGCCACCTGGCGTCACCGCCAGGCCTCCTGAGGCTAGGGCGGACCTGGCTGCCTCCAGCAGCGGCCCTACTTGCCTTGAGGCTGACCTCAGCGCACCAGCAGCGCAGGCTTTGGCCGCTCCAGCCCCCTCCAAGCTCACATCCGACGAGAAAGATTTCTCGATCCTTTACGGTAACATCACTGAGTGGGGGCCTCAAGCGCAGCGTTATGTCAACACAGCCCCTTACTCTGTGGTTTGTCTGGTGGAGACTCATGTCACCGCCGCCACGTTCCACTCCAAGACGGAGATCGAATTGGACAAAGACGGTTGGAAGGTCTGCGCCACAGGGAGCACACCAACAGGACGAGGAGGCTCTTCTGGCGGTGAATGGGTCATGGCCAAGAAGCATCTGGCCACCACCTCGCTACAGGCCATTCGGCAATATGCACAAGCTGCACGCCAACCTGATCCTATGCGCGGGTTCGCCGCCATGATCTTGCACTTGTCCTCGGGCAACCTGGTCTTGGTATCAGTTTATCTTTGGCCAGGATTGGGAGTTTCTGGCAGAAATCGCCAAGTGCTGGTTGCGTTAGCCTCCTTCCTTCATGGGCTTGCAGACCCTTGGTTGGTTATCGGTGACTGGAATATTTCACCAACTTCCTTGGAAGGATCTGGCTGGCCTGAAAAAATGGGGGCGCACTCATTCTACCCGCTGACGTCAGCACCACGTGCGACAAAGGGCAGGAGGGCTCTCTCATTGATTTCGCAATGGCCAAGAACGGAACATCTTCCAGATACCGAGTTCGGTCGCAGCCTCAGGTCCCGTGGAAGACGCACTGTGCACTGCAGGTTGACGTCCACGATGACATGCGCAGATGGAGGTACCAGAAACTATTGTTACCTGAACCGTTTCCAAAGGTAGCCAGGCCCAAGCTCGCTTCGGACCCCAGCAGCAAGAGGTCTATACTTCGAGCCCAACGGCAAGAGCAAGAACGGGCACGCGCACCACCCGATCTGCTGGAAGACTACGACGCACTACACCCTTCAAGGAGTACTTTGGGTCCTGAGTCCCAGGTTTCCTTTCACATACCTTCAGACCTGTGGGAAGAGCAGCCCTCCAAGGAGAGGCTCAGCTCTCAATGTTGCAGCGTGGTCGAGTCTGAGTTGTTGGGCCATATCAACGCACTTGGCCTTGGTGCCGTCACCAGGCAGTACGCGCGGTGGTCCTCAGGAGTGGAACGTGCTTTCGCACTTCATCATCAGCTCAACCTTCGACAGCGAGCTCCATGCGCAGCTGGATTTTCTTTACGATGGATGCAGACCAAAGCTACCCCAGGGCGAGTGCACATGACTGATGGAGCTGGAGAATGGTGGGGAACTGTTCTTACCTTGGTTCGAAGAATCATGGCTCTTCTACGACATGGCAAGGATCCTCGCCAGATAGCTACTTGTACCGCAGCTCTTGGTCGCTACACCAACGACGCTAGCAGCTTCGACCCATCTGATTTCTTTGGTCCAGGCTCTGAGGGCACCGCTAATCAGCAGCGGTGGATTTCTTGGTCTCGCGCATTCGCGAGCGCCACCGAGATGGAGCGCGACGATTTTGCCTACTTAACTGAGAAGCTGGCCTGTCGTTCTCAGGCAAGATGCTTGACCTTGAGGCGGCATTCGTTCATCCGTTGGGCCAAGGGAGTTTGGACATCTAAGCCCGGCCTGCTCCACTCATTGGTGAAGGAACCCAAGGCGGTCTCTGCCGACCCCTTAGTGGAAGGGCGAGTCGTTGGAGACCCAACTGTCAGAATGGAACGCACCAGATCCACCTGGGAGAGACTCTGGCACGACCCAGTCGACTCTCAGGCCGACATCCTCGCCATGTTCAAGCGCCTGCACGCGCAGAGCCGCGAGGAGGAGCTGGATCCCGTCAGCATCGAGCAGGTGGACAATGTTATCAGGGTTTTAGGCACCAAGGCATGTGGAGTTGACTCCATCGCACCTCTGGACATCCAGCGACTTCCACTCGAAGGTCGGTGTGATTACTGCAGGCTTCTCAACAGCATTGAAGAACATGGAGTTTGGCCTGCCCAGATCTTGGCATCTATTGGAGCATTATTACCCAAACCCAAAGGAGGAGAGAGGGTCATTGTATTACTTCCAGAGACGGCGAAGATTTGGTCCCGCGTGAGAGCAGGCGTCACGTCCACATGGACTAAGGAGCTCTCTGATTTCTGGGACACTGCAGTGGCGGGCAGCAGCTCGCTTCGAGCAGGTCTCTTGCGAGCGCTGCTCGATGAATCCGCGGTGGCGCTTGGCATCTCGGCGGCGACCCTACTCCTGGACTTCGAGAAGTTCTACGACTCGTTATCCTGGATCCTCATCGGCCAGGCTGCACTCGATCTCAAGTTCCCAGCGATTGTGGTGCTACTGGAGCTGGAGATGCGTGCTGGGCCGCGGTTCTTGCGTGGCTCTCTTGGCGTTGCAGACGCCATCTACGCCACCAGGTCACTCGTTGCAGGATCCCCGCATGGGGTAAGGATTGCCAAGTTGTTTTTACATCCATTGATGGAGGCGGCACATCGCAGAGCGAGTTTCAGCACCTTCTGGACATTCATCGACGACACGGTTGCCCGCGCAGAGGGCACGCAGGCCAAGGTCCAAACAGAGATCCTTCACGCCACGGTCACTCTTGCCGACCTCGCCAAGCAATTCCGTCTTAAGCTTTCGGACAAGTCTGTACTCATTGCCACTGTTCCGCAGGACGGGAGGAGGACAGCCGCTCATTTGCAGAAGCGAGGTATCCCTGTACGGTTCGGCCTTCACGGCACGGATCTTGGCATTGATGCGGCAGCTGGCAAACGGCGCACAGTCACTAAGGCCAGAATGAGGTTGACCGCCAGCAAGAGGAGGGCGGCTCGCATTGCCCGCATACGCAGACATGCCCCTCTACGACGCGAAGCTCAAGGTCTTTGGACCACAGGCGCAGCTCCTCAAGGCTCCTACGGACACCAGGCCCATGGCATGTCGCCGTCCAACGTCCTCGCCGTCAGGCGGCAGGCAGCCGCGGCGGGAGCTGGGCCCATGAAGGGCAGGTGTCTTACGACAAGACAACACTGGCGGTCCTTTACGGTCTCAAGGATCCAGCCCTGGAGTTACGTCGAGGCCTTCTTTCAGAATTTCTCTGTCTCTGGAAGACCGGCACCAGCATTCACCATCGAGTTGAAAATGCTTGGACTGTCATTCATCGGCGGCTTCTCGCAGCTGGCGCCAGCAAGAGATGGAGACTGGTCAAAGGACCGATTGGAGCTGTTATTGCGACCCTGCTTGACGCGGGATGGGAAGTACCCTCGGTCCTCCGTTGGAGGAGACCCACTGTCGGAGGAATCGAGGAGTGGCTGATTCCAACCGCACGTCGTGCAGGCTACGACCCCACTGGGTTCGACATCTCCGAGCTACTGGACGACGTGGTCACTGATTTTCGCGCTCAACTTTGGAGCAATGCTTCGAAGCACATTGCAGGGGATGGCCTGGCTGAGGGAGCTGACCTCTATTGGGCCAGGCTGGAACTCAGCCACTTCGCCAGGAGGGGGGAGCTCGACCTGTTCGGCCTCAATTTGTGCGTGGTCACGGGCGCCCAGTGGACGATGGACAGGCAGCGCCCTCTGAGCGAGCCCGCAGACCGCCTGTGTCCGCGATGCCAGCAGGAGGAAGAAACTCTTGCGCATCGCATTTGGCGTTGCCCCTGCAATAAAGACCACAGTGATTTTACGTCTACTGATCATTTGATTCCGCAAGCGTTAGCGTCTGTTGAATCTGAACCAAGCCCTTGGCTGAGAGGTGTTCCGCCTACCCGTGTCACCCACCCTGTGTTCAGGGAGCCGTTGGAGAGCCTGAGCAGAGCCCAATTTGGTGAGGTCCCTCTTGGAGCCTGCTCTAGAGACCCTGGCAGTAGCCCGTTGATCGGCTTCGGGGGCGGATCTGGAGGACGCTTTTCGTCCGACCCTCGTCGCCGTCGGTGTGGCTCCGCTGTTGTAGTGGTCAGGGACGCGCGACCTGGGGAGGGGCGTTTGCGTTGGGCCGTCTTGGGGGGCATCTCCGAGATTTTGAGAGGCCCTTCGCAAACGGTGCCCAGGTCGGAGCTGCAGGCTTTCGCACTCTTCCTGGAAGGCACCACAGGTCCTGTCCATTTTGTGACTGACCACAAGCCTCTCATGACGGGGTGGAGTCGGGGCCGACCTTGGAGTTCGGGGGGGGGGAACAGCGATTTGTGGCTGCGAATTCGCTGCGCCATCGACGACCGAGGCCCAGGGCATGTCTCGGTCGAATGGACGCCCTCGCACCTGTCCCCTGACGACTCCTCCCTCTCCCATCATGAAGTTTTTCTTGCCAGCGGTAATCAGTTAGCCGATGAAGCGGCTTCCGAAGCCGCTGAGCGCTCCTGGACCTTGGCCGCCCAGACTGTCCCCGCCACAGATGCTTGGGACCTCACTGCTGCCCTGGTGCGTCGACGTGCTCGGCGGGCTCTGGCGGACGCTTCTTCGGCGGATCCCAAGAGGCCCAAGGCCTCGACGGAGGTCGAGCGGCCTAGGCCGAAGACCGCCGAGACCCGACGCCTCGAGCACGCTGCCAGGGCCAGCTCTCACAGGTTCATTCCAGTCGGGTCCCGTTTCAGGTGCCAACTGTGCTCTGTTCTTTCGTCCCGACAGGGCCTCTTAGAGGCCCTGAAGACGGAGTGCTTTTCGCCGCTGGTCGTCCCTCCTGGATTTCCTCGGGACGTGGTGGCCGCGGCTCGTGGTGGCGTCGCTGTTGGTGGGCTGGAGCTCGACCCCTCCCACCGTCTGGGATTCTGGGACCTGCATTCTTTGCATTTTTGTTTTAGATGTGGGCGGACCGCGACCGTTGACGGTCGCCATTTGGCCGAAGGTTGCGAGCCCCCCACTCGCAAAGGCCGTGAGAATCTCGGCCGAATTAAACGCGGGCTGTTTCCGAGCTATGCGGGGCCTTCTAAGGCCTCGCAAGCGATTTCGCATGCGAGGTTAGTGGACGCTTGCGTCGCCGGGGAGACAGCTCAGCGTGCCAGGAGGGCAAGCCCTGTACCCTCCCACGCTCCTTCTTCCCCTTGCGGGGAGGAGGAGGCGCTGGGGGTGGCTGCTTCGGAGTAGCCACTTTGGGTGCAGGTGCTTGGCCTCCTCCCTCTGTTTTCCCCCTCCTCTTTTTAGCACGCTGTGCTGCGCAAAAGGTCCAAAAGGTCCTCCTCCTCGTCCAGCCGGCAGCAGCGGCGATCGCCGACCCGCGACGGAGCGACGGGCCTGGGCCAGGCCGAGCCTGGCGGCGGCGGTGGCGCCACGGGGGGCTCCTGGGCGCGGGGGCCCAGCTGTGCCGGCCCGGCCGGCCGGCGCGAGCCCTTCGCTGGCCGTGTGGCGGGCCAGCTTCCGCGAGCACAGTGAATGACCCCCACCACCCAGATCGGGAGAAACGCCCGATCCATTTCGGCGCAGTTTCGCTGCTGTGTGGAAGCCGCCGTTGCAGCCCTGCCGCCAAGGACCACGGGGGCCCCCCTCGCGCCCCGGGGCCGGAACGAGGTTCAGCATAACAATCGCGGTGGTGGTACATGTAATTTTGCGTACAAGGGACCATATTTCTCGACACCACTACCGAGTTGGGCGTTTTCTGTTTTGGGGAATTCCCCTCCCATGGCGCCCGTGCGCCGCGCTGAGCTCCTGTTCGCCGCGGAGGCGTTGCGTCGTCTAACACAGCCTGAACTCTGCTAGTGTTAGCGACTGTTTTTGGTTGGCGGGTGGTGTTCGTGTATATACACTGGCCTCGCATCTTCGGCGGCCCAGGCAGCGGCTTGCCGCATCTCCGGCGATATGATGTTGCTCAATCCCGGAGGTTGGTATAGATTTCCGCATCTGGGGTCCGTCTGTAGCCCCGGGACCATCAAATATGGATCTTGGGAGAAACGCTACCCCCGGGGAAGCGGTCGAGATTTTCGGGGCCGCGGATTGAAAATATCAGATCCTGCCCTCTACAGGGGGAATATTCCAAAATAGCTAAAGAATAGTCTGGGGACGATCTTTGAATCTGTTTTGACCATTTGGAATGTTTGTTTGAGTATGTTTCATTGTTCTCCCAGTATCCCCGTGTAGGGGGACAGGCCCGACCACACAGTAGCGTTTTTAGGCATAGCCCGGGCAGCGGCTCTTCGACGGCCCAGCCATGACGTCTTCGCCGATCGTGGGGTCACGGCAGCAAAATCACCGCGGAGGGCCTCCAGGGGGCCCTGGCCGGGCCCCGAGGCCGTTTGGCAACAGCTGAAGGGAGGAGACGCACAGTCCACACGGAGGGCTCCAAACGTCTGGGGGGCAACCGAACACCCCAACAGAACACCCCCACAGGAACAACATCCCGCACAAACGACACATACACCGAAAACCATGAACAACACACACACACACACACGAACAACAACTCACACAATTACAACAACAACAACAACAACAACAACAACAACACTAATATCAGCAGCAGCAGCAGCAGCAACAACAACAACAACAAACACAACAATCAAAAGCCACGAAGCAGGATGCGTGGGATGCGGCGGCCCTGCCGCCGGGGCAGCGGCGTCGGCGGCCCTCGGGAGCCGTCCGGGGTTCAGGTCGGTCCAGGGCAGCGCCCTCGTCGGTCTCGGCGGCTTTCGGCGGCACTCGGCGGCCCTCGTCTTTGTCGGAGGGGGTGGGAATTGAGAAGGTGCCACAGGAGGAACGGAGGCGGGAGGCAGGAGGAGGACGGGAGTAGGACGGGAGGACAGGAGGAGGAGGAGGAGGAGGAGGAGGAGGATAAGAAAAAGAAGGAGGAGGAGGAAGAAGAGGGATGATGATGATGATGATGATGATGATGATGAGGAGGAGGAGGAGGAGGAGGAGGAGGAGAAGGAGGAGGACGAGGAAGACGCAAGAGTGGCGGGCGAGGAGGAGGATGAAGAGGAAGAAGATGAGAAAGATGAGGGAGAGTTGTGGTTCCTTCGGCGAAGGAGGAGGTGAGCGAAGATATCCCTTATCCATGATCCCTGCTTCCTCGTTCTCGCTTCCTCCCCCCCCTTGGCGTTCTTCCCCCCTCACTCCTCCACGATCTTCTTCGCTCCTATATATATATATATATGTATATGTTGTCTCATCCTCTCCTCGGATTCCTCGCTCCTCCTCGCACTTCCAGGCCTGTTTGGCGGATTCCATGGAGACCTCCCAGAAACTGCCTCGTACCATCGGGCGGGGCTAGGACCACGACGAATCGCACTGGAGCGTTTTTGCAGCGTTTTGGGACGTCCGCGGCGCACGATATACCCTCCAGAACAGCTGGATCTCCGAGAGCCCCGACCTAGCCGGCACGAGGGTTATGCAAGAGCAGCCTTAGCTTTGGAGGGGTACCCTTCGGTTTCCCCTGCGTGGGCGAACCACCCTGCAATGCTATTCTTCTCCTGTATCCCCATGGGTCCTCGGCCCTCCGGCGAAGGGGCTCCCGTTCTTGTGGCCACGCCTCCACTGTAGGCACGGGGCGCCGGCCGCCGCGGCCACGGCCCCGCCGAGGTGCGCCGGGTCGCGGGCTCCCTCCTGCAGCACCGGGGTGCCGCGAGCGAGGGCGGCGTGCGGGCGACGGCTCGGCGGCCCACAGATGGGGCCTGTGAGGGATTGGTGGTCAGAGCAGGGTCCGAGGGTCGCGCTGCATCGCCGATGCATCGGCGATGCGGCTCGATGCGGAGCCCGGTCTTCTCCACGCAGACGCCGCCGACCCGACGCCGGCGTCGCCGATGCATCCCCGATGCATCGGCGATGCGACCCCACCTACTCGGACCCCAGTTCGGAGGCCTTTGGGGATGGGGCCTGCAGGGCGAGGGTCCTCGCACGACGTCAGTCCACACTGGGGTCTCTCCACTCGGCGGCGAGCCTGGGGGAGAAGCGAGAAGGGGCGGGCCTTCGAGAATTTTTTGAGTTGTTCCCGATACACAGAAAGAACGTCTGAGAGGGCGCGAGGGGTTCTGAGAAGCCCCGCCGCCTTCCCAGAGGGCCTCTCAATTCCCCTCCATTCCCCCCCTCGCTCGTCACCGATCTGGATTGCCGGATCGAGGCAGGGCTCTTGGCAAATCCTCGCCTCGGGGGCAGCGGTTCGGGGCGAGGTCTGGCCCATGTTCGGGTGTTGCCAGAAGTGCCCCTGGCCCAGGCTGCCCCCAGGATCTGCAAGCAGGCCCCCATGGCCTCCAGAGGACCTCTCGCGAGGCCCTGAGGGCCCCAAGTCAAGTCAAGTCGAGCACGCCTTGCACCAGACGGTGCGTGAGCAGGTGGGAAACGACGTAGTATACATGCGCCTGCAATGTAACCAGAATGCCTTCAGCATCCGGCCCAGGCCTTCACCGGACGCTCCCACGTTCGTGCTGCACCACCGTGGAAGTAGGCAGCGAGTTTTCGCGGGAGCCGGCAAACTTGAGACAATTATTCCAAACTGGATAACTAGATGGCCCCACGTCTGCCTCGGTCTGCCCCTCTTTCTCGGGCCGGCGACACCCCGCAGCTCCAGGGTGCCCGGTTCAAACACCGAGCGGCGCACGGGATTTTGGCCGGGTCAGCGCGCTAATTGGCCCATGAATGTCATTTGCCGTCTCGCGAGGCTGTCGCTCAGCTTCGGAAGGTCAGCAATGCAGCGAAAAGATGGGGGAGCGCACGTCAAACGTTCTTGAGGTGTTCGGGCGTTTTCATCGGAGCGGTTTTCCAGCCTAGGGTTGCTTTTGAGCAGCTGCGCCTCGCCGAGAGCGTTCCGGACCCATCTTCCCCCTGACCACATCGCACCCCTCCTTGCCTTTCCGTCGTTTCCTTCCTTTACCCCTATGTTCCCCTCATCACCGCTCCCACTCTCTCAACACCGCTTCCTCCCCCAGCCCCACCTTGCCCTCGGCAGGTTTGGTTCGAGGGAGGAGGAGGAGGAGGAGGAGGAGGAGGAGGAGGAGGAGGAGGAGGATGAGGCGAATGAGAAGGATGAGAAGGAGGAGGAGGAGGAGGAGGAGGAAGGCGACGACGTCGGAGAGGGTGGTCAGCCGCAGGATGCATCTGCAAAGCCTGCGAGCTGTGGAGGAGGGGGCGAGGGAGAACAAAGGTGAGGGCCCTCCTGCCTTCTGGACCAGACGACCGCCCCGCCATCGCCTCGCTCCGCCCTCGCGCGGGGCACCCCGTACCAGAAGCTGGACGGGATCGCGGATTCGTTCGACTCGGTGTTCTCGGCCGCCCCGCTGGAGGAGAGGGGGGCCAAAGTGGAGCATCCTCCCCGTGTGTTCGTGCTGCTATTCCTCCTCCCCAGACCCTCGCGGCGTTGAGAGGGAGGAGGGCATGTCGGCCGGCTCGTCACAGCCAAAGCAGCTTCCCAAGGGCTCCTCTCGGGTACAGCCAGGACACTAGGTAAGGGCACCCGGTCAGTGGCAGGGCTCTGGAGCCCCTCAATTGGCCAGAATCACCAAACCAGGTCTGCCGTAGCTGGTGTGTTTTCGGGGGACGGCAGTTCCGGTGAGTGGAACGGGGCGGGGGGGGCCTCCCTCCCCCTGTACACATCATTAAACCGGGTCCCATTAAACCTAATTCTGCCAACGCCCGATCTTCGTCGTCACTGCATCATCGGCCCACACTTGGCCATCAGCTTGATGGCCATTTTTCCGGGGGGCCGCTCTCATGCTGTTCGGATGAGAAGCCGGTCCCAGGGATCGGCAAGATCGTCAGCGGTACCGTAACGGGTGCTCATTGACGGGTGTTTCGAAATTTTCCCGAAAGTTGTCATTTTTGGGGCTTCTTTCTGGCATTGCAGCCTTGCCCCATCGGGGAGGGTGTGGTTCGCTGGGCCACTGGCCAAACGTACCCGTTAGTGGAGTTCCCGTCAGAGGGGCGCTGAGATCGGAACGGGGGCGAATAGAAGTGGGGGCGAAGACCAGCAGCAGTTCGTGCCCGTTTTGAAAGGGTTCGTTGTCGGTGCTGCTTCGGTAGCAAATCATGGGAGCCTGGTAGACTCTCTCGATTACATTCTTAACGTGGATTATCGTCGATTGACGTATGGGAGTCGATGACAGAGCGCTGATTTAGCGTCGATTGGCGTCGACGTAGCGTCGATGAGCGTCGATCTAACGTCGATTAGCGCCGATTCGCAAGAGCCGGCAAGATGGTACGGGAGGCTCCCATGAAATGCCACCGAAGGTTCTGCCGCGGGCGTTGTCCTCTTGATACAGAACTCGCCGGCCCAGCAGCGGCCGCTGTCGGTTCTGGACACCGTGTGCTGCTGGGCGCCGCACCCGTGTTTGCTCCGTGCCCATCTCGGGTGTGCCAAAGAGAAGGCCGGGGGTGCAAATTGTGAGCAATACCAGGGAGTCGAAGGGTTGGGTACAGAAGGTCCGTGCCGTGTCGACGCGCCGTCGTGGCGAAAGGCGCTCCGGGTTGAAACCAGCCAGCGGCCCCGAGTCGGCCGATATCGATCGACCTGCGCAAACGCAATGCGCCGGTTGGTCAAGGTTGAACAATTTAATTACGCGGTGTCAGAGACCAGTGCTGAAGTTATCGAATGACCTTGGGCCCATCCCGCCACCGTGCCTGGGTTGTGGATCACAGTTTTCAGGGATGCGTCTTGGGGTTCTCTTCGGAGCGCTCTCGGGTGCCTCTTGGGGGCAGTTTTGGGGCCTCTTGGGAGCCTCTTGGGGGCCTCGTTGGGGCCTCTTGGGGCCCCATCGGAGGCATCAGTGGCCGTCTTGGGCCAAGGGGCGATCTTGGGCCCCTCTTGAGCCGTCTTAGAGCGTCGGGGAGCCGGAAAGACGAGAACGACAACAGTGTTCAAACACATACAGGTAATTCATTAGTTTGGCCTCTTCGGAAGCCTCTTGGACGCCTCTTGCGGCGTATTTGAGGTCTCTTGGACAGTCTTGGGGCCATCTTGGGCGTCCGGGGGCGTTATTTAGGCGTCTTGAAGCCCAATCGGCCTATCTTGGGAGTCTCTTGAAGCTCTCTTGGCCCGTCTTGGGGTCTTCTGGGGCCCTCTGGGGCCGAACAACTCACGCAGGGAGATGCCAGGAACCCCAGGGGGGCACGCGGCAAGCCCAAGGAGATGTGTGAATTCGGGGGGCATGGCCCTTCAAGAACCTCAGGATCGAGGATCGAGGCTCAGGGGATGAGGCAATGGACCTGAAGACACGCTCACTCCGTGCCCAGAGGCACGGTGGCGAATATCACGGCAAGAGCTTCCCGTTTGGTTACCTTGATCTAGGCCAGGAGTGGGCTTGTGATGTCAGCGCAGGAGAAAAGTGGTGTCGCCACTTGTCCCTCGCTTTCGCCCTGTTGGGCCTCTTGGGCCCCCGTCCCGTCGCCACGGCTCAAGTCGTCTCGGAGTCCTGGACATGACCCGCCCTTGGAGTGGCGGTGGCAGTAGCGATGTGTATACATTTTCCATATTTATATATTCGTTGTTGCCCCAGTGAAGGCTTGGCCGCGGTAGATGCTGTCCTTCTCCAGATTCCCCCTCAGGAGCACTGCGTAGGATGGACGGTAGCAGCAAGAGGAGGGGGGGAGTCGGGGTGGAGGAACATGAGCATGAAGCTGCAGAGGAGGGTTGGAGGACGCTGACGAGGATAACTTGGAGCAGGACGAGCATGTGGATGAAGAAGGGCCAGAGGATAGGAACAGGAGAAGGATGAACAGCAAGGAGGATGGGTAAGGATACAGAAGATCGCTCGCTTCATTCTCATGTGGCTTCTCATCCTGGATAGCAGGAAGGGGAAGATACTAATGCTGAGGCGGAGAAGGAGGAGGACTACCAGGAGGAGGAGCAGGTGGATGGAAGGAAGGAGCATATTCAGCAGATTGAAAAAAAACGGTGATTACGTGGAAGATGGTGAACGACCGACGATGACGAGGAGACGGCAGGCGGACGACCACGTCGACGACGCCAGCGATGCCAGCCGGCGACGAAGACGGCCGCGGCGGCGGCAACGACGATAAACCAGTGGCGACGGCGACGGCGACGGCGGCGGTGAAGACGACGTCGGCGTTCCTTGACATCCGGCTGCTCCAATTTTTTCGATGCATGGGCCTCGGAGGTCTGGACGTCTGGACCAAGATCTGGACCACTTCCCTGGGACCGGTTTTTCGTCCTGAATCTTCTTTTGACGGTCCCGTGGTCCTGCGAGGGCCCCTGGAGGCCGAAAACGGCCAAGATTCTGGCGCTCCAATTTTTGTTGGAGCACTGGGGCAGCGGCGGCGGTAACGACTGGCGACGACGACCGACGGCGGCGGCGGCGCCGACGGCCCCCGGGAGAGGACGCGCCGCCGGCGCCGCACGGCGTGCGCGGCGCGGCGGAGGCCGAGCAGGCCGAGCGGCGGAGAGCCGAGGAGGCCGCGGGCCGCCGCCTGCCGTCGAACACCGCCGCTCGACGACGACGACGACGACGACGATTGCGACGACGACGACGGCGACGACGAGGGCCACCACCACGACGGCGGCCACGACGACGACGACGACGACGACGACAGCGACGACGACGGCGGCGGCGACGACGGCGGCAAGGCGCGCGCAGGCGGCGGGCGTCGGCCGCCCAGATGTGACGGACCGAACACGCCTGCCACGCGCAAGAGTGACCCGAGCGGGGCTGGGCGACGACGATCCGGGCCGCCCAGATTTCAGGAGGGGAAGAAACACACAGACACAATGAATCGTCGATTCCTCAGAAAATATGGGGAAATATGGGAAGTGTGGGGGAAGACAGAAACCCAGAAAATATGGGAAAATATGGGGGATACTTTTATTTATGTGTGCCGCTGCTGGGCCGGCGAGTCCACCTTCAGGGTCGGCGGCCAGTGCCGCCGACCCTGGAGGTGGACGACCACGACGACGACGGCGCTCATGACGAAACTGATGTGGAGAATGTTTGGGGTCTCTTCGGAGCGCTCTCGGAGGCCCCTGGGGGGCAGTTTTGGGACGACGATCCGGGCCGCCCAGGTTTCATGGACCAAACCCGCCTGCCACGCGTAAGAGTGACTCGAACGGGGTTGGGACGCGGATGGATCCGTTCCAGAGAGTTCCAGAATTCGAAGTAGAAAAAAACACCATACACATAAACTTTTGGTGCTCCGCGCGGATTTCTTGGATCCGCGCTGGGACTGCCCCTGGCGGCGCCTCTGGCGCCGCCCCTCTGGCGCCGCCCCTGGCGCGCTCCGCGCGCGCCGGATCCAAGAAATCCGCGCGGAGTGCCAAAAGTTTGTGTTCACGTCGTGTTTCTTCTTCTCCTACACGCGCCTGCCAAGCGTAAGAGTGACTCGAACGGAGCTGGGACGCGGATGAATATGTTCCAGAGCGTTGCGGAACGCTCTCAGAGCGTTCTGGAACGCTCTGGCGCCCGATACATCCTCTCCAGAGCCGCGGGGTCTCAGAGAGTCTCGACCTATCCTCCCCCGAATTCTCCTCGTCCTGGTATCGTGTCAGTGGCCCTTCGCCGAAGTGATCGTTGGTGCGGGCCCACAGGGGTACCCCCAGCATTGGCTGACGCGCTTGGATCTCGCCCCTCCGCGGCCCCCTAGAGCCGCACACCCAAAGGTCACCCTTTGTCCAGGGGGCTCACTCCTGCGTGTAGCCGAACACGGCATGCATCCAGGCCTCCCAGATGGGGTCCGAGTGGGGGGGTCGGAGGATCCGATTTCCTCCACGCCGACGTCGCCAACGCCAATGCATCGCCGACGTAGCCGATGCATTGCCGATACATCAACGGTGCGGCGCGATCGTCTGTCCCCATCGACTCATACCCGGTCTTGCAGGCCTCTAACACAGTCGAGTTTTGATTAGCAGGTCGACCCTTCCAGTCACAGTGGCGGCCTGCGTAAGCCGCGACGTAAGGTCGCTGTGTCATTATGCGCGGGACCTCTGTCCGTTGCTCCCGTGTCCTTGATATGCTTGGGGCGATGTGGGCCTCGGACGGGTCCCGTTGCTTTGCATGTTCGGGGGATCTCGTCTGTCCTTGAGTTGGCGGTTTTTCCTCTTGTGTTCCGATGCAGGCTCGACGCGGCTTCGACGCGAATTCGACGTGGATCCGAGGCGGGTTCGACACGTTCGACATCGATTCGACGCGGACGTGACCTGAACAGCAGCGCGATGGGTGAGACAGGACCTCCCGAGGATGTCTCGTGCCCTCTCGCGTGTCATCTCCAAGGAAGCTCGACTGAAACAGAAGTTGTCGGAGATCCGCGCGGATTTCTCGGGTCGCTGGCGACCCAGCCGACAGCGACGGCGACAACGACCACGACAGTGACGACGACGCCGATGCACAGACCCGGAATTCACTCCAACCTAGACCCATTCCACAGCGCAGTCATTCCGCATGAGTCATTTGAGATTGTCAGTGTTATCTGTGTCATCGTCGTTGTCATGCCGCTGTCAACGCGATGCTCCATGGTATTCGTTTTCGCTTTTACGCAGTGTGAGACACGGGGATTCTTATACAGTCGGGGCCCAGATTAGTAGGTCGACCCTGCCGAATCAAGGGTACCTTTGTGTCCTGTTTCTCGCGACGCATGCTTCCTGCATTCCTGTGGCAGTGTGGCCCTCGGAAGGGTATTTTGTCCTCTCGCGTGTTTGTTTCGCTGGCCAGCCATCCCAGAGAGCCCACGAAGGCCCGCGAGTCCGCAGTAGGGCACTTTCTGCATCCTGATCGGTCGTCCGCGGCACGCGGGCGCAGTGATGCAATCATTCGCCGATGGTCAACATTGCTCGCACCTTGCAAGTAGGATGCGTCTGGGATGGGTCTGGGGTCTGAGTATTGCCCCCACGGACGATGATCGGGCCGGACGAAAGCGCCGAGGCCGAGGCCCGGCGCGCCTCGAGATTCTGCTTGGAACGCTCTCCAGGAGAGGTCCAGGTGCCGTTTTTGACCGTCGCACCCAAACTTCCCCGCGCCCCGACCGCAACACGACGCTAGTTTGTGCATGTTCATCTTCAGCTTCCATGTAGGAGGAGGAGGATGAGGAGGAGAAGGAGGAGGACCAGTGTAAACCCAAGAGTCATCAACGATGTTGGAGTCAACCCTCCCTCCAAGTTCCCTCTCTTCATAGGCTACTACAAAGGTTCATTTTTATTGAGGGAAATGCCTCGTTGGAGGACAAACGCTTGAAGGCCCTGGAGCATGCCAAAACTTTGTTCTTGGTAGTCTTCAACTCCACGGATAAACCTGACTGCTGCGTATTGATTGTCTTTGGTCGTACCAAAATGTCGTTTTTGGGATTCCAACACCGCGTACCAACATACTTGTTGCAGCCGCATAATCCCGAATCTTTCCGAACACACGATTTCTGGTACGTTGACCATGGCAATCTTCAAAAGCTTATGACCGATTGTACGCGGCGCTAAGGCGAGAGCCACATTTAAACAAGGAACCGCTTTTAACCCGTGAGACTTTTGCGAATGTTCAAAATATATGCGCTCGGCGCTAAGGCGGGAATCACATTGTATAAAAGAACCGCCCGCAATCCGTGAAACTCTTGCAAACTTTGAAAGGGAATGCGCGCGGCGCTCAAGCGAGAGCCACGTTTCGAAAACGACCCGCCCTCGATCCGTGAAGCTCTTGCAAACGAGTGTGCGCGGCGCTAAAGCGAGAGCCACATTTTGAAAACCACCCGCTGTCAATGCGTGAAACTCTTGCTCGAATGTGCGCGGCGCTGGGGCGAGAACCACAGTTTGAAAACCACACGCCCTACATCTGTGAAACTCTTGTCATGTTTTAAAGATTCAGAGTCACAATTAATGAAGACGTCTCAGGCGAAACGCCTGGTCCGCCCTAAAAACTAGCCTCGGGGTGCGACAGGGAGAAGATATCTATAAGGACAAGGAATGGAGGAGAGGAGGCATTGTTGGACCCTGAGGCCGTCAGGAGTGGGCTCCTGGCTGGAGAGCTGGTCATGGGGCGTCCAGACCTCCTGGGGCCCACGCTTCAGGAGGGGAAACACACACCGACACGATTAATCGACGATTTCTATGAAATTATAGGAACCTGTGGGAATCCTGGGAGTTGTGTCTACTTGTCTGTGTCTCCCTGGGCCCCTTCCAACGTTGTGATCAAGACCTCGACATCGGGCATTCGACGATGCCGACGACGTCGAGATCCGTCGCCGTCGCTAGTGCCACCGACGCCGATGTCGACGGCGGCGGCGGCCACGCAGATGTCGACGCTGCTGCCGACGGCGACGACGCCTCTGGCGACGACGACGAGGAGCGCAGGGGAGCCTTGGGAGGCGGCCTACGCCCACCCAGTCAACCGATTGGTTTTGGTTGTGCAACCATCGGGCCCCAGAGGTCTCGAACACCGCCATGCATCGAACATGGAGACAAAAACGCCGTATACGTACATGTTCGGCGTTCCGCGCGGAGCGCCAAAAGTTTAATGTTTACGGCGTGCTTTCTTCTTCTAACGCAGGGGCAGACGTTCGTCCCCGATCCATATCGGATTGAGGTCGACGTGCAGGAGAAATGACCAGTTTTCCCCCCGCAGTGGTGGCTCTCGTTCTCGTTCCGAGCCTTGGGCCTGCAGGCCACGCGGCCTTGCTACCGTTTGTGGTGACTGTGCCGCTGCGCGCCTCAGCCGCCCAGGAAGAAGTCTGCAGCCTCGTGCTGGCTCAAACCCAAGTCGAGGCGGACTGGCTCCCTAGATCTCTCCGACGTCGTGTTTGTGTTGGTAGTGTGGACCACATGGAGGTCTAGATCTCTGTGCCCCGGGACTGATAGCGTTCCGGAGTTCCCTGTGGAAAAGCCGCGGAGGCCGATCCATGTTTTCAAGAACCCCCAGATTATCAGAGAGCTCCGACTGTTATCCTAGTCCAATGTTGGTTTCGATGTTTCTTGTGTGTTTTGGTCGTCATGGAAGGGGCTCGTTCGGTAGCGTCGGATGGGAACCTGGTGTGTTCTCGAAGGTCCGTCTGTAGAGTGCATTAGTACTGTTTAGCGTGCGCTGGCGGCTTGTAATCGACAAGACGCCGATTTAGCGTCGAGGTGCGTCGATTAGCGTCGCGCAGCGTCGATTCGCCAGAGCCAGCAAGACGACATGGGAGTCTCCCGTGCGCTGGCACAGAGCCGTGGAGGTAAGCACGGCGATGTGTCGCCGAGTCCACGTCAGCGTGTCGCCCCTGAGCCGTGTCTCCCCTCCGCGCCTTCCTTACCGGGCGGCGATCTCGGCTCGGGTGCTCCGGAGGAGAATAGGAGGAGAATAGGAGGAGGAGGAGGAGGAGGAGGAGGAGGAGGAGGAGGAAGAGGAGGAGGAGGAGGAGGAGGAGGAGGAGGGAGGAGGACGAGGCGCAGGGAGGAGGAGCTTTCCCCTCGGCGCCTTCCTTACCGGGCGGCGATCTCGGCGCGGGCGCTCCAGGCTGAACGCCCTCGGCGGGCCTGCAGCCGGCCGATTTTTCGCACGATCTGCGCTATCGGGAAGCCGCGAGCGCTTGAGGTGGAGCGATCCACGCGGGGTTCAGAGACCAGGGGAGGCGCCCGTGAGCTCCCACAGAAGACCAGGGCTGAAGTCAGGTCGAGCGGGGCCCTAGGCGCGGGCACGCGTTGCATCCAGATGCTCTGCGTCCAGGACTTCCCTGGGAAGGGGCACCGAAAGGCCGAGGAGCACAGTGGACATGGACAATAATCTCTGGCCCCCTGAGGGCCAGATGCTGATCCATCTGCACTGCGCCTCTGGCTTCTGGGGCAGGGAAGCCGACACTCCAAGACGCAGTGGATGTGGATACAACTCTTGCCCGCTCCCAGCTCCCAGGTGCATAGTAAGGATGGGCAACCTTCCCAAGGGTACCCTTGCATCCTTGCCTCCTCGGTCCGTCCTTGGCCACTTCCGTTGGCCGCGCCCCGCTCGAAAAGCTTCGAGATGGCCTCCCCAGACCCATCGCATCCTCATCCTGCATCCTTCTGATACGGGCCGACTGCAGGTCACCACCGGAGGGCGTCGGCCAGGCAGCGCCCCGAGCAGGCCGCGCGCGCCGCGCCCTGGGCGCCGCCGTGCGGCCGCGCGCGCCGGCATGTGGCGGACGGGCCCCTGGTGGCGGGAGGGCCCCGCGGAGGCCGGCGGCGGCGGCCCGCCGGCCGCGCCTGCGCGGCGGGGCGGCGTGCAGTCCTTCGTGGCGGCCCTGGCTGGGCACTCAGACCGAACTTCAAGCAGTGGCGAAGCGTCCTGGCTCGCCTATAGCCCCACGAAACAATGTTCTCAGAACCTTGTGTGGTATGCGCGAAATGTTCTTAGAAGATTTCTGGGTGAGACTGTCTTAGTTTCACACATCGGGTTAGTGTTCTAAGATCATCGTGCTTGTTCTTAGAACATTGTTGGGCTCCAAGAACATGTCGTGGTAGGACTACAGGAATATGCCGGGACGGTCGGTCCCTGCTCAAGAACTGCTTTCTCAGGTGCTCGATTCGGGTTCGACCCAGGGGCGACTCGAATCGACGGACGTTCGGCGCGGCTTCGACGGCGGCCCCGGCTGGGCACTCTGGCTCGAGGCCTCCCAGATGGGGTCCGAGTAGACGGGGTGGAAGGATCGCTCCGCATCGCCGATGCATCCGCGATGCGGCTCGATGTGGAGCCCGAGTTTGCCCACGCCGTTGTCGCCGATGCATCGTCGTGGCGGCCCTGGCTGGGCACGCGGACCGAGCTGCTTGCGAGTTTCGAGTTTCCCGTAGCACATCATGGGAGCCTGGTGTACCCTCACAAATGCAGTTTTTAGCGTCGGTTCGCGTCGATTAGCGCCTGGGAGTCGATGAGATGGCGCCGATGTAGCGTCGATTAGTGTCGATTTTAGCGTCGAGTAGCGTCGGTTTAGTGTCGATAAGCGTCGATTCGCAAGAGCCGACAAGATGGTATGGGAGGCTCCCATGAGTCCGAATAGATGGGGTCGAAGGATCGCTCCGCATCGCCGATGTATCCGCGATGCGTCACGATAAGGAGCCCGAGTTTGCCCTCGCCGACGTCGCCGATGCATCGCCGACGTCGCCGGTGCATCGCTGATGCATCGGCGATCCAGTGCAATCCTCCGACCCCTCCACTCGGACCCAATCTAGGAGGCCTCTACAGACCAAACTGCTTTCGAGCTTCGAGGTTCGACGTTTGTTTTTTGTAGTTTGGTGGTCGTCCTGGGGCCAGGCTGGACCCTCCACGAAGTTCTGGTCAGAAGGCGCCCCAGGAGAGGTCAGAAATCGAGGTTTTTCAGTCCGGGTGCTGTTCCTTGTTTTTGGCGTCCGGGACCCGTTGTCGGTCCCGGGGGCCGTCACAAACATGGGTTTTGGGTGGGAAGTTGGGCCTGGCAGAAGGCTCGGGAAATCTGGGGCCGCGGTTTGACAAAGTCATATCGGCAGATGTCAGGGGACGTTTCCCACTTGCGTACACGGTGTTTTGGGCTCCTCGCTGGCGGTGTCGCCGCAAACGTTGTCCACTTGAGATAAAGGGTCGCTTTCCCAACGGCGACCGCTGCCTGCTTTGGGCAAGATTTGCGGCTTGAGCATCGTATCACCTTTCCATTTCGGAAGTGCCAAGTACGTCGTGAAAATCGCGCTTCGCGCGAAGATGATCGCTCTTCCCGCGTCGCGACCTCGGCCGCAGAGATGCCCCTCTCCGGGGTGGCCCACGCGATGGGGCGAAGGTAACGGCGTGTCGGACATTGCGGAGCGCGCGGCTGAAAACGAAGTTGTGTGACCTAGAGAACAGCGGTGCGTGTGCAGATGGAGACGAATGATTAGATAGGCTTACGCACCATCCGCCGACCCCTTGTATTCCTTGTGATAGCAGCGCGAAATCGTCAAGCATCATTAGTCGGTTTCTCTCGTCTTGCAATGTCTGCTCCCTGCAGCGCGGCATTCAATGCAGCTTACCTTTCGTCTGTAACCTTCGTTTAGGATGCAATATCTTATGATAGCATTCAGTGCAGCTTACCTTGTGGGATCTCGCGGCACGAAGGCAGTTTTGAAGCTACTTGGGGGCATCTGACGGCTTCTTTGGGGCACTCTTGGGGCCTCAGTGTGGCTCCTGGGGGCGGAAAGCTAGATGCTTAGAATTTCTGGACAGCACCACTGAAGCGCAAGACACGCAAAGGAGTCCCTGATCTCTGGGATCTCTTGCGGGGCTTCTCGCGGGACTCTTGGAGGCAGTTTCGAAGTCTCTTGGGGGCCGTTTTGGGGCCGTTTTGGTGCCTCTTGGGTGTTTTTGCGGGGGCCTCTTGGGGGCGTCTTGGGGGTCTCTTGGGGCCTCTTGGGGCCTTTTGCGGCCGTCTTGGGGCGGAAGGCCCAGATTGTCGGTTCGGGCTCCCCTTCTTGGGCCCCTCTTGGGGCCTTCTTGGGGCCCTTTTGGGCCGTCTTTGGAGCCTTTTGGGCTGTCTTAGCGCCCTCTTGGGCCGACCTGGGCGCCTCTTTGGGGCCTCTTGGGGCGGTCTTGAAGTGCTCTTGGACCGTTGTCTGCGCCGTGAAGGCCGACAAGTCAAATATGATGAAAATGTACGTTTTCCCATGGGAAATTGACGATGTTCGGCTCCTCGGCCCTTTTGAAGACTGCTCTTGGAGGCCTCTTGGGCTGTCTTGGAGACGTCTTGGCTCGTCTTGGGGCCATCTTGGGCGTCTTGGAGCGCTCGTTTGGCGTCTCGGGGCCCTCGTGGGCCGTCTTGGAAGCGTCTGGAGGCCTTCTGGGCTCGTCTGGAGCCCCTTTTGGGCCCAAAAAAGCCCCGTGGCGCGCTCGTCGTCGGCGAGGGGGGGGTCAAATTTCCGGTTTGGGGTCCCTGGGGGGGGGAATATGGGGGGAGGGAAGTATCTCACACGCCTAGAGACCCACAAGGGGTCGGCGGATATAATAGGAAGAAAGGAGACATGCAATACTGATAGTGTTGGTGATGATGATGTGTTACCATGATGGCGGTGATAAGCTGTGCTCGCCTTGCTGAAGGCGATGACGAACATCGGGAGCCGATGCTGCCGTTGATGACGGCGGCAGTGTTCTCCTGCTCGAGTCCAGGGTTCCTCACGGTCCGATCCGATCCGATCTGACTCCAAGCTTCGATTCTGGTCTCGATCAGGTTGGTCCGGCACGAGCCCAGCTGCCCTCCTCCTGCCTGCAGGCTACCGAGCTCGCTCTGCGATCCCTATCCGATTCCGCGCCGATCTGGACGCGGCCCGGTCCCTCTCCGACCCGACCCGACCAGACCTCACGATATCCGATCCAGCTCAGGCCGGGCAGTGCCTCCCCCTGCGGCAGCCTCCCGCGGAGGGGCGGGGGCTCGGCCGCGGCCCCGCCGCGCAGCGCGGCGCCCTCGTGCCGGAGGCCAGCGCGCATTTCTGGGCCGGGTCGGTGGGCTGGACGGTCTCCCTGGTGACGGTGAGGCGGGAGCAGGACGCGCTCTGAGCCTCTATAGGCCTCCCAGGTGGGGTCGGAGTAGCATGGGGTCGGAGGATCGCGCCGCAGCTCCGATGCACCCGCGATGCGGCTCGATGTGGTGGAGCCCGTGTTTCCCCACGCCGGCGTCGCCGATGCATCGCCGTCCTTGCCGATTCATCGCCGATGCCTCGCGATCCTCCAACCCCATCTACTCCGACCCCACCTAGGACGCCTCTATGGACTCGCTCTGAATCTGCGGACGAGTTGTGTGCACCATACCGCGTTGGCGTCTCCCGAGGCGTCGTCGATCCTCGACCCAGAGATGGGTGCATAGTTTTTCGGTCGTCAGAGCCGAAACACTATGCACCGTACAGCGTTGGGACGGGGACTGAATGGAGTCCACACAGGGTATTGTTCACGTGGGTGTTCTCGAAGTGAATCGGAAGTGCGGAGAGTCGGGCTGGACGAACGAGGGTATTTGCAAAGGGGGGTGCGAACTTTGTGGCATGCAGCTGGTTTCGTCGCCGCCGCCATGCGCTTTCCCTGACACACTGGCGCCTCTGGCGCCGGGAGGCGCTGAGGAAGTCCTCTATCTGAGCTGACTCGCAACAGCCCCTCTGCTGTTCCCCTTCCTGTCCGACCCGGGAGAGGGTGCGACCAGGCCACCATGGTGCGACCAGGGGCGCCGTTCTCGCACCTTAGCACCCCGAGAGAGGCCCTCCTCCCCGAAGGAAGTCCCACCATAGTGCGATACCATGGGCGCCGTTCTCGCACTTGGCACCCCCTTCCTCAGGGGTGACGTTGGGTGGGGATCGGCTCAGGTGGGATGCTTTGACCCCCAACCGCCCATTGATCTCCGATGGGGGCCCGATAGCCACTGCCCCGCCCACCGACCCGCCTGCGAATATCGCCGATTCAAGCTCGATGTTCCCCCACCTCCCTGAGCTGGTCCCGCCCCTGACATTGCCCCTCACTTCCTTCGTCGTGCTCGGTTTCAAATCATGGGAGCCTTGTGTATCCTCGCAATTCCGGCTTAAGCGTCGACTCGCGTCGATTAGCGCTTGGGAGTCGATGAGATAGCGCAAATTTAGCGTCGTTTAGCGTGGATTTGGCGTCGATTAGCGTCGGTTAGCAAGAGCCGCCAAGATGGTATGGGGGGCTCCCATGAGTTGCCACCGAAGTCGTGCGGAGAGGACCTCGACAGCGAGGTCGTCGGGGAGCTGGAGCCGCTCGTGCCGCTGGAGGTCCTGGAGGTGGGCCAGGGCCGGCGCCTGAGAGTGCGGAGCTCCAGCGGGCGGCACCTGGAGGGCTGGGTGAGCTGCTGGACTAGGCTCGCAGAGGGAAAGGAGACATAATCGGCCACGCGCAGAGGGGGTCAGGAGGAGGGCGGAATCGAAAAATCAAAACCAGATCCGCGCTCCGCGCGGATTTCTTGGATCCGCGCTAGGCCCGCCCTGCCGCGCTCCGCGCGCCAGGGAGGAGGGTCCAGCGCGGAGCCAAGAAACCCGCGCGGAGCGCCAAACAATTACGTTTGTGCTCTGTCTTCGCCTATGGAAGCACCCCTGCTTCCAAGAAGGCGCGGGCCCTGCCTTCAGAGAGAAGGCCGGCGCCTTCTAAGACGAAGCCTCCTTCGCCTGTCCCTTGGGGGCCCCCAAACGGTGTGGTGACCACACCGTGCGGTGAGTCGGTGGGGATTCGGGGTCACCGCACGGTTTTGGGACTCGAGTCCTTCTCCAAGGATGTCTCGGGCGACAGGGGCCTCCAGGGTCCCAAAACCGTGCGGTGACGGACCGTGCGGTGAGGTCTGGGAGGATTTCGAGGTCACCGCACGGTCAGTCACCGCACCGTTTTGGGACTCCCAAGTCCCCCTCTCCCCTGGCCCCCCTGTGCGCGCCGCCGGCACAAGCTTCCGAGGAAGGAGAGGTGCAGATGCCGCCGCTTGTCCTGGAGAGCCAGTTCGCCTTCTCGGGCCTCCTGCGGGCCCCTCGCCGCCACGGCCCGGCTCTCCTCGGAGCTCTGGTCAGGACGCACCCCAGGAGAGGTCTGCGAAGTACACCTTAGGCGATGCTTAAGAAAACTTAAGTGTTCGGCCATGGTCTCAAATCTTTATATTTTAATAGAAAGGTTGGGTTTTTGTTCAAATTCTGAGACTATGAATTTCTTAACCCATGATTTCTTAAGCATTTCGCAGGGTGTAGCGTTATCGGCACCTTCTTTGCACCCCCCCCCCACTGCTGGGTCACCCGCAGACTGCACGAGGACAATCGCGCTCCGCGCGGCGCGGTCCAGGCCAGATCTGCTGCCCATCCCCGAGGGTGGGGCGGCGGGGGGGCCGGGCGCTGGCGCGAAGATGGTCGCGCGTCGCGCACCGCGGGGCGCGAAGCTGGGCGACCTGGAAGAGATGGCGGCATGCGCGTGTCGACAGTCTGTTGAAGCGTTAGAGCAGTTTAAGGTTCCAAAGGAACACGCTGTTCGTCAGGTCCTTCCATGGTTGTTCCTTGAGCGCTCCGCGTGCACCCAGGCATGCATTAGTGAGTCTCTCTCTCTCTCTCTCACTATTTAGCGATCCGTGTGGCCGTGGCTTGACGATCAACTTTCGGAGGTCCGCGCGGATCGGCTCTGAACTCTTCTCCCCTGGCACGCGGCGGTCGCTGGGGGCGGTGTCGGAGGCGCCGCCAGGGGTCCAGCGCCGATCCGAGAAATCCGCGCAGACCTCCGAAAGGTTACATTTATGTGAGGCAGGTCCCATTTCGATCCTTTCGTTTCGGTTCGATATCGATTTCGGCTGGCTCGATCCGATGCGATCCACAACATCCCCACTACCCGGTGCGGCCATTGTTTGCATGGCGCCGTTGTGCATCCTGGCGCGGCCAATTCGGTTCGAATTTGACTCCGCACCAGTGCAGGCCGATCCCCTGGCCACCCGCAGGCCCCAGGGGGGCAAGATCATCGCGCGTCGCGAGTTGCGGCTGGGACTGGGGATGCGCCTTTCTCCAATGTGGCCTCGCGAGGGCGCTGCAAGAATCGTGCGCCTCGCATCTCGGCGCGCGATGCGCGAAGTGAGGTGACCTACTCCAGATTTCGTAATAAAGGGGGGGGGGTCTCATTTCGGGGGGGGGTCTCTTCCAGGCTATCTTGGAGGGCCTGGGGGGTCTGGGGACGATGTTTTGGAGGGTTCTCCCCACGGGGGAGGTCTGAAATGGCTTGTCTTGGAGGGTCCAGACCCCCTCCCTTTTATTCCCTACCTAGGCTCTGCCTAGAAGGGTTCTTACTCTCTAGCTTAAAGGGGCCGGGCAGTGGAAAGCGCCCCGGGCGGTTCCCCCAGTCCTCGCCCCGCGGTTCCCCCAGTCCCCTGGGAGTTTTAGCTTTAGCTTTTAGCTTTAGCTTTAGCTTTAGCTTAGCTTTAGCTTAGCTTTAGCTTAGCTCTAGCTTAGATTTAGCTTAGCTTTAGCTTAGCTTTAGCTTAGCTTTAGCTTAGCTTTAGCTTAACTTTAGTTTAGCTCCCGTTTGTCTGTAGCCTAGCTTTAACGTTAGCTTAGCTTTAGCTTAGCTTAGCTTCAGCTTAGGTTTAGCTTAGCTTTAGCTTAGCTTTAGCTGTAGCTTAGCTTTAGTTTAGCGTTAGCTTCGATTTAGCTTAGCTTTAGTTTCGCTTTAGCTTTAGCTTAGCTTAGCTTAAGCTTATGTTTAGCGTAGCTGTAGCTTAGCTTTAGCTTAGCTTTAGCTTAGCGTTAGCTTAGCTTTAGCTTCGCGTTAGCTTAGCTTTAGTTTAGATGTAGCTTAGCGTTAGCTTAGCTTTAGCTTAGCTTTAGCTTAGCTTTAGCTTAGCTTTAGCTTAGCTTTAGCTTAGCTTTACCTTAGCTTTAGTTTAGCTTTAGCTTAACTTTAGTTTAGCTCCCGTTTAGCTGTAGCTTAGCTTTAACGTTAGCTTAGCTTTAGCTTAGCTGTAGCTTAGCTTCAGCTTAGGTTTAACTTTAGCTTAGCTTAGCTTAAGCTTATGTTTAGCTTAGCTGTAGCTTAGCTGCAGCTTAGCGTTAGCTTAGCTTTAGCTTCGCGTTAGCTTAGCTTTAGTTTAGATGTAGCTAAGCTTTAGCTTAGCTTTAGCTTAGCTTCAGCTTAGGTTTAGCTTTAGCTTAGCTTAGCTGTAGCTTAGCTTTAACGTTAGCTTAGCTTTAGCTTTAGTTTAGCTTTAGCTTAGCTTTAGCTTAACTTCAACGTTAGCTTAGCTTTAGCTTAGCTGTAGCTTAGCTTCAGCTTAGGTTTAGCTTTAGCTTAGCTTAGCTTAAGCTTATGTTTAGCTTAGCTGTAGCTTAGCTGCAGCTTAGCTTTAGCTTAGCTTTAGCTTAGCTTTAGCTTAGCTTTAGCTTAGCTTTAGCTTAGCTTTAGCTTAGCGATAGCGTAGCTTTAGCTTCGCGTTAGCTTAGCTTTAGTTTAGATGTAGCTTAGCTTTAGCTTAGCTTTAGCTTAGCTTTAGCTTAGCTTTAGCTTAGCTTTAGTTTAGCTTTAGCTTAGCTTTAGCTTAGCTTTAGCTTAGCTTTAGCTTAGCTGTAGCTTAGCTGCAGCTTAGCTTTAGCTTAGCTTTACTGTTACTACTCATGCTGCTTTCCTAGGGGCTCCAACTCCTAGGTAGGGTCGCACTGGGATAATTACGAAATCTGGAGTAGGCTCCGACGCGCGTTCCGATCCGACACGACTCCCCGACCCGATGCTGACTGGCCTTGCGAGGTGCGGAGAGCAGCTCGTGGCGGCGGGCGTCGCCTCCGGGACGGGTCGAGTCGAGGACCTCCTCGCCGCCCACTTCGCCGTGGGGGGCAGGCAGCGGGCGATGTCAGCCGCCTTCCACCTCCCCGATCCTGGCCAGGCCCATGCTGAGTCCAGGATCGATGCATCCTTTGCCTGGCTCGGCTGGAAGGGCATCGACATCGGTCCTGTGCGAAGCATCGGCCGGGCAAATGTCGGTGAGTTGGTCAGCTGACGTCCCCCGAAGGCACACGGTCAGATCGCCCGTGACCGTGCGCTCCGGCGAGGGCCTCGACAGCGCGGAGGTGGGCACGCTCATCTGGGGGGAGGCCGTCACGATCCTGGAGATGGGGCAGGTCGGCTGCACGCAGGGGTGACCCTCCGCCGGAGTGACCTTTGGTGCGCGGCTCTCGGGGCCGCTTGGAGGCCGGACCCGAGCATGCAGGGCACGTCGCTGCTGGTTCAGCGCATGCAGCGATCCGCGGGTCGCGCGCCAAAGGTCGCTCGTGCCCAGGTGCATTCACGCGTTCAGCCGCGCAGGCCAACAGGCGTCGCGCGAGGGTGGATGCAGGCAGCGTGGAGGGCTGGCTCTCGGAAGGGGAGCAAAAAGGATGGGCGAAACAGCAGAGACTGGGAATGCTGGGAATGAACTTTGGAGTGGCTGCCCGAGGGCGCAAACCCACGCCCGTATCCACGGCTTCGCTGGCCGAGTCCCTGGGCCGTGACCCCGTGGGTATGAGGCGCTTTCTCGTGGGTGCCCCGGGCGGAGCGCATCCATGCGACCGCGCACCCACGGGGTCGCGCCCTGGAATCCAGATCGCGATGGCGTGGATATGAACACGCATGCCACTTCTCCGTCCAGGGAGTTCTGTTTATCCTCGGGCGCGTAGCGTCGTTACCTGGTCCAGACCCCCCCCCTCCCTTGGTGACGGCCACCATCGTACGTAAGGGGTGCAGGCCTGGACCTTCCGTATGTTGGTGCCCGCGCGCAAGTTGTGGCGATCGCCGCGCACCCCCTCCCCGGCGTGCCACACCACCCGCCCGAGCGCTACTTTTTCCCCGGGGCCCCCCACCCCCCTCCCCGCTCACCCATGGGGAGCGACCGTTGCAGATGGGACGCTGTAAGGAAGCAACCTCAGAGGCTCAGCCTGGCGACTCGCCAGGGCCAGCTGCTGCTCAACGTGCGCCCCGGGGACGGGCTGCTGGGGCCGCCGCCGGTGCGGCGCATGGGCCCCGTGGGCATCGTGCTGTCCGTGGGGGCGGGCCTCACGCGACGCTTGGCGTCGCTCGGCCGCGGGCCCACCGCCTCGGACGTGCTCGAGAGAAATCTGCTGATCGCCAGCGGCGCGGCCCTCCGCCGGGGCCAGAACGCCGGGCGGGAGCTTGCCGCCATGCTGCCGGAGTTCGGGTTCAGCGGTGCCAGGACTCGGAGGGGAAGAGAGGCCTGCATAGGCTTGGTCGGGCCTGGGATGTCAGCGGTTCCGTCGCGATCCGGGACGGGGACGCTCTCGGAGGGCTTTGGAGCGGCCGCGGCGCCCGATACGTCTTCCAGAGCCCATCATCAGAACTCCTCGAGTTGTCCGTTTGATGCTTCCGGGTTCAGCGGCGCCAGGACTCGTCGAGAATTCAGACATGTCGTGTCGTGAGCAATGTCACGGCCGCAGGCCTCCAGGGGCCCTCCTCTGGCCCCCGGACCGCCAGACCCTATTCGGGATGAGACGCGGTCCTTGGGGACAGGTCGGGACTTTGGGGACCCCGCGTTGACACATCGGGAAAACGGAAGGCTCGAGTGCGCCGGAACTCGGGTTTGCTGGCGCTTTTTGAGGACGGGATTTTGACGGTCCAGTTTTCGTCAGCGGGATTCCACGTCAAATTTCAAACCGGGTCGCGTCATTTTCATGATGGCCCCTTTCAGGTCAGCCCGAGTCCCCCGAACCCGAGTCTTTACGCCCCCCGAGAAAAATGAAGCCATCGGATGTCCGGGAAGGTTGAGCAAGCATGGATGTTGGGAGGTCCGCGCGGTGTGCTGGGATCGACGGATGTGCCCCCCTGGCGGCGGCCTCGGTGCCGCTGCCGGCGCGGTCCTCACGCCAGGTGGGGAGGAGCGGCGCCGATGCGGGAGGTCCGGTTCGTTCGTATCGCTTGTGGTTCTTCTGAGGAGCCAGGCAAGGTACGACGAGCCCACCTGTCGCGTGTGTCTCTCGGACTTCGTGGACGGGGAGCTGGTCAAGAAGCTTCCCTGCGAGCACATATTCCGGAGGCTCCACTACGCCATTCCGCCGACCTCCAGAAATGAAGAAGGAATCATACATCCGATGTCTTGATGATGGTTCAGTCCTGCGTTCCTGGATGCCTCGACACTTTTCCCCAGGTCCAGGCTTTCATCTCGAGCCGTCTTTCTATTGCCTCGCAGCCCGATAATGTCCCCCCAAAGCCGCTGCTAAACAGGTCCATATTTACTTGTTCAAGGCCTTGGAGGTCTGGGGACGAGTATGAGAAAGAGGATTAATGTCGGAGAGGGGTGGTGAGAGCATGGGAGCATAGACGGCCTCGACTGGCCACCCCTGCCCTTCCGACGCCTCGCAGGCCTTGAGACTCGAAAAGCACGGGATCAGCATAAGCTGTCAGAGCTCCACGCGGGAGGGCGCCAGAGGCGCCGACAGGGGGGTGGGTCCAGCGCATGCCGAAGAAATCCGCGCGGGCCTTCAGAAGTTTGTGTCGATGTGCCCAACCATCCTGTGGTGTTGCGTCCTTGTTTAGACGAGGGCTCCGCGCTGCACCTCACGTCCTTCCCCTGGCTTCCCCCCTCTCCTCCCGCCCGCCCCTGCCTCAGCCCTCCGCATGTCTAAGATGTCGGGTCACCGCTCACACGCTTCGTGGCCACACGGGGGGCACCACCGAAGGCCCCAGAGGCAGTGCTAACGTGCGTCCCCACCACGCCCACACTGGTTGGTGGGACACCCTAGCTCTGGAGTAGACCCACTAGAAGAAAGGGCACTCAACATATGGAAACATATGCGGTGCCGCGTGCTAGTTTACCGCATCAAGCGGCAGCGTTGAAAAATGATCAGTAGCAGCCCCAGCGGCACACCCGTGAAGAAGGTGCCCGTGAAAACGGCGCTGGGTGGAAAATGCGGTGCTCCCCCGCCCCCGTTGGGAAACCTCCCCAGAACGACAATCAACAGAAACCCGCAACGGCCTAAGTGCCGCAGTGGCCGGCACCCACGGAGCCCGTCCAACAACCACGCAGAGAGAGGACTTTTACGATGTTTCCACTCGTCACCGAGTCGTTGCCTCAATCCGCAGTGGTGCCGTAGGGGTGATCCTAGGGGCGACCGCCGCGACCCGTCGACCTTTGTGGTCCCTGCCGATGGCCACTCCAAAGAGCCTGGCAGCGGCAGCGGGTGGCGTGCGAAGTCATGCCTCTACCGTCGCGTCGATTGGCACTCTTATGATGCCCTTTGTAAAGCCGTTCATTGGCGACAGGTCACTCTTACAGGTCATCAGAAGACGACGCATGGTGCCGCGTGGTGCCTACTAGGTTTGCCTCGGCCGCAGGAACGGCCGACCCGGTGACCCCGAGCAGCGTGTCCAAGGACAGCTGCAGGAGGGTGTAGGCTTCGTCACCGTCCCCACCACGCCTATGGCGCATCTCTCACGAGCGTCGTGCCCCCCCAGGGAGCTCAATCGAAGGCCCCAGTGGCTGTGTTCAAATGGCGTCGCCGTGCCCGATTCGGCGCACCCCTCGCACGCGTCGTGACCCCACAGGGAGCTCCACCGTAGGCCCCAGTGGCTGCGGTCGCATTTCGGCGCACCCCTCACACGTCTCGTGGCCCTATGGGGAGCTTCACCGCAGGCCCCAGTGGCTGCGTTCGCATGGCGTTGCCGCACCCATTTCGGCGCACCACTCACACGTCTCCGTGGCCCCACGGGGAGCCCCAGTGGCTGCGATCGCAACGCCGCGCCCAATGCGGAGCACCCCTCGCATGTTTCGTGTCCCCGAAAGGGACCTCCACCGGAGGCCCTAGTGGCTGAGTTCGCATGGCGACGCCGCACCAATCCCAGCGCACCTCTCGCACGCTTCGTGGCCCCACAGGGATCTCCACCGAAGGCCCAGTTGCAGCGGTCGCATGGCGTTGCCGCACTCATTTCGGCGCATCCCTTATCACTGATCACGTTTCGGGACCCTACAGAGAATTACACCGAAGGCCCCGGTGGCTGTCTTCGCATGTCGGCGCCGCGCCCATTGCGGCGCACCCCTCACACGTCTCGTGGCCCCACAGGGAGCTCCACCGCAGGCCCCAGGGGCTGTGTTCACATGGCGTCGCCGCACCCGATACGGCGTCCCCGCATGGAGCTTCACCGGAGGCTCCAGTGGCTGCGTTCGCATGCCGTCGCCGCACCCATTTCGGCACGCCCCTTGCACGTTTCGTGGCCCTACGGGGGGCTACGCCGAAGGCCCCGGCGGCGACAGCCGCACTTCCGCATGCGGCCCCGCGCCCGCCCCGTAGGGAGCTCCACCGAAGACGAGAATCACAACTGCTCGGTCTCTCGTCAGTATAGTTTGCTCTTCCAGAGGCCCCCCGAGGGAGGTGGGGAAACGGCGGGGAGGGGGACAGCGAGACACCTCACACGTCTTTCCGCTCCCTGTGCACGCAGGGCCCAGCGGATTCCACGCGGGCTGCCTGGACGCCTGGCTGGACCGGAGCTGCCAGTGCCCCATGCGGTGCCACATAGACGTGGGGCGGTACTTGGAGGAGATCGGCTACACGGTACCCGAGGGTTTCTTTCTGGGCCCGTATGCGTGAGCCCATCGGCCGCCGAGTGGACTCACGATCGAGCCCATTCGGCGGCCGCACGGGCACAATTCTTTCGACCTTGTTAGAACTAAATCTTATCGGCTGCCCATTTGGCGGCCAAATGGGCTCAGACGCCGAACGGGCTCAGAAGGAGACCGCGAGGAAAAGTGACCCCTCGCAGGGTTGGCCTCTGGGGCGCGGCGGTCGGGGGTCGCTGGGAGGCCCAACCCGAGCGTGGCCGCGCATGCCCCCGCAGCTCGAAGAAGAAAGAGCCGTCGCATGGACACGAGATTTCGGAGGGTCCGCGCGAGGGTCTTGGACCTGCTGCGCTGCCCCCCCCTTGCGGCGCCTTTGGCGCGCGCCAGGGCGGGTGTGGCCCAGCGCCGATCCGAGAAATCCGCCGCGGATCCCGGAACAAGTACAGGCGTTGGCCTTGCCCTGGCCTCCTCTGGCTGCCGCCTCGCGTGCAGTCATCGGCAGGCTGCGCGCCCAGAGGTGGTCGAAAAACTGCGGAACCTTGCCTATTCCAGCCTATTCTGAAGACTTCTCAGAAGCTTCATCCTAAGAGAGTGGTTTTCCCCAAACAATGCTTGCACTAGGGGGCTCTTACTTCTGTTAAGGAATTGGGCTGATGTATCTGTCTGGCGGCATGTTGCCGCCGTCGCCGCCCCGTCGCCGCATCGTCGCCGCCCGTCGTCTGGGCTGGTGTGCCGCTCTGGCGGCTATGTTGCCGCCATCGCCGGCCCAAAGCCGCCTCGTCGCCGCCCGTCGTCTGGGCCTCTCTGTCGGTCTTGCGGCGGCTAGTAATGTTGTCGCCGTCGCCGCCCCGTCGCTGCCGTCGCCGCTCGTCGACGTTTGCACCACATAGGTTCTTTTGTATTGCTTTGCGTTGCTTTGCATTGCTTTGCGCTGCTTGGCATTGTTTGGCATTGCTGTGCGTTGCTTCGTCTTGCTCTGCATTTCTTTGCTTTGCACAGATTGCACCACATATATGGCACCATACAGATGACACAATATCTAGTTTGTCGCTGTGCGTCCGAGCATGCGGGGGGCTATCGCGGCCGCAGCGATGCACCTTCCAGCACCAAGCAATCATCGCAATCGCCGCCGCATGGGTTTTGCAAACCAGGTTGCAGGTGGGCGGGTGGGAGAATTACGCGAGCAGTGGAGTTGATAACCCCAAGTTTTTCAAAGTTCATTGCACCACATATATTGCACAACGTTGAATGCTAGAAGCACTCCGTTTTGGGCCCGCGATGGCTAGCTTTTTTTCTCTGGGCCATAACGTGCCTTATGCCCCCCCCTCTCCCCCTTCCAGCCCACCTCTCCCACCCCATAACGTAACGCCACCCACCTCCCATGGCGCCCCGGGCACCGCCGCAGTGCGTCCGGCACCGCAGTCTGTGGTGCCGAACCCGGTGGTCGGCGGGGTGGGGGGCTACGTGATGCCCCCCCCCGCCCCCCATCCCCCGCATAACGTCCATTCCTGCCGCAAATGAAACACCGGCCTGCGAAAATAGCCGGCGAGGAGACCTGGCTGCGCGGGCCCGCCCTCGCCTTGCCTCGCGGCGCCGCGCCTGCCGACTGGCCCGAGGAGCCGCCAGAGGCCCCTGGCGCCGCGGCGGTGCCGGCGGCGGCGCCGACGGAGCTTGGGGGCAGCGGCAGGCCCAGATCTCCGACGATGTGAGTCGAAGAAGGGAAGCTGCAGAAGCATACGCCATCGACAGTCCGCGCGGCCCCTGGCGCGCTCCGCGCGCCAGGGAAGGCGGCCCAGCCCAGATCCCCCCAAAACCGCGCGGCCTGTCGACTGGTTCTGTTCGTGCCGTTTGTCCTCGTCCGTACCAATCGAAGGACTACTGCGTGCCAGCGGGAGCCCCAAGCAATCAGATGCTGCACTGTAGATGTGCAGGTTATGTGTTGCAAGCTGTGTGGTGGAAGCTCCTTGGGGCAAGCTGGGTGGTTCAGGTCACGTGGTACGGGCTACGGCGGACCCGCCCAGGGCATGGGGCGTCCCAAGAGGCCTCCTCCTCCTCCTCCTCCTCCTCCTCCTCCTCCTCCTCCTCCTCCTCCTCCTCCTCCTCCTCCTCCTCCTCCTCCTCCTGCTCCTATTCTCTCTCCTCCTCCTCCTCCTCCTCCTCCTCCTCCTCCTCCTCCTCCTTCAACTCGATGCAGTCTCGGCGGCGCAAGCGCTACGTGGTGGGAACGCCACGGGCCGTCACGGGCGGCACTCGGCGAAACCTCGGCGGACCCCTCAAGTGGGCGGCAACGGGGCGGCGATGCGGCGGATCCTCGGCGTACCCAGCCAATATGTCGGCGGCAACGCGACAGGAACCACCCAGTTCTCTAGCGATGCAGGTAGGAGCCCCCAAGTGCAAACGCGGTTTGGGGAAAAACGGTTACTCAGGATGAGAATATGGTGGGATCCTCGGCGTACCCAGCCAATATGTCGGCGGCAACGCGACAGGAACCACCCAGTTCTCTAGCGATACAGGTAGGAGCCCCCAAGTGCAAACGCGGTTTGGGGAACAACGGTTACTCATGATGAGAATATCGTCGGATCCTCGGCGTACCCAACCAATCTGCCGGCGGCAACGCGACAGGAAGCATCCAGTTCTCTAGCGATGCAGGTAGGAGCCCCTAAGTGCAAGCGCGGTTTGGGGAAAAACGGTTACTCATGATGAGAACATCGTCGGATCCTCGGCGTACCCAACCAATATGTCGGCGGCGACGCGACAGGAAGCATCCAGTTCTCTAGCGATACAGGTAGGACCCCCCAAGTGCAAACGCGGTTTGGGGAAAAACGGTTACTCATGATGAGAATATCGTTAGACTTGCTTTCCCAGCGCACGAGGCGGCCACGGGCGGCGACGCGGAAAATCGCGGGCCCCACGCAGCGCACGGGGCGCCCAAGAGGCTGCCGTGAGCGGCACGGCGGTGAAATTTCGCCGGACCCGCCCAGCGCACGCTGCCACGAGGAGGCCCCGGGCGGCAACGTGGCGAAACCTACCCGAACCCACCCAACGCACGAGGCGGCCACGAGGCAGCCACGGGCAGCAAAAGTGGCGAAGCTTTGTCAGAACCACCTAGCGTACAAGGTGGCCAGGAGCCGGTTACGGGCGGAAGCGTGACATTAAACACACTCGCTGGACCCAGTGGCATAAGTCAGCACCTCTACGTGCAAGCGTTGCTTGGAGACAAACTGCGCAAACTTGTTTTGTTTTCTGAGCTGCGCGCGAATTTCTTGGATCGGCGTTGGGCCCCCCCTGGCGGCGCCTCCGGCGCTGCCCCTGGCGCGCTCCACGCGCCAGTAGGGGGCTTCTAGGGCTGGTCCATGAAATCCCCGCGAATGTTCGAGACATTATGCTTATACTGTTGTTCTTGTTAGTCCAATGAGGATGAGAAGATACCGCTATCGCCGCTCTCCCTGGAGAGCCCTCGTCGCCACGGCTGCATTCTCTTCGAATTTCTCATCGGAACGCATCCCAGGAGAGGTCCGTGGACTAGCGGTAAGTATTGGTACCCCTTTCAGGGCCTTCGTCTTCCAATATGTGTTTTGGTCAATCAGATGAGAGAATTTTTTTTCTGGGGACTGCCGTTTGGCCTTGGGGCCATCAGTCATGAATCCGGGACGAAGAAAGGGGTCGGGACCTAACTGTATGAAACAACGAGTAAACCTTTTCTGGATATCTGGGTGCCCCCCCCTTCCGAGGGGTCATCGGGTCCTGGGTCATTGAGTCCTGGGTCATCGGGTTATCGGATAATTTGACTTTGCTGGTTGCGCAAGTTAGAAGGGCGACGCAGCACTGCTGTGCGCAGACAAACGAGGTCTCCCCAGTGCGAGAAGGTCAGGCTATCGGTTGGCACTTCCCCCCCCCGGCTAACTCGAGTTATTTCAGAAACAAACTAAATTGGTGAAGAACCCAACCATGCGCAGCTGCGAGCACTAAGTTAGGAGGCAAGCAGCACGGACGGGGGCACAGCGGGATGGGCAGAGGCGAACAAGAGTTCGGCGGGATGGGGGCGCGAGCTGGGGAGCGAGCGGATGTTCGGAGAGCGTGTTCCTTCTTGCGATCGCAAGATATCCAGATGTCGCCCCCGTTCTAACGCGCATGAGCGGTTCATGGATGCAAACCGCCATGGGGAGTCCTTGCGACAGATCTCCTGCAAACCCTGGCATTTGGGCCATGGTTGGAACTCCCCAGGGGCAGCCTCGAAACGTGTGAGGGGCGTGCCGAAATGAGAGGCTGTCGTTTGAACCGCCAAATAAGAACCACAAAACTTGTGCAGGGTGTGCCGAGTTGATAGTCGTGAACTGATGCGAACCCTGGCAGTTTGGCTTTAGTTGGAGCTCCCTATGGGGTCAGAGGTGTGTGCCGACATGGGAGACGGAAGTTCATGCGAACCGTTGAATTGAGGTCTCATTTTACAAAAAATGAGGCCACGAAGCGCGTGGGGGGCGTTCCGACATTAGAGGCAGAAGCCCACGTGAACCTTGCCACTGGGGCCCTAGTTGGGTTTCCCTATGGATCCACGACGCGCGCGAGTGGTGTGCCGAAGTGATGGGCGGGAGCTCATGTGAACTTTTGGCATGTGGGCCTTAGTTTGGACCCCCTTATGGGATCACGATTTTTTGTTAGGGGTGTGTTGACATGGGAGGCGGAAACTCATGTGAACTTTGGCAGTTGGGCCTTCGTTGGGGCTCCCTATGGGGCCGCGAAGCGTGCGAGGGTTGCGCCGACGTGAAAAACGGGAATTCATGTGAATGTTGTTATTTGGGCCTTCGCTGGGGCTCCCTATGGGGTCACGAAGCGTGTGAGGGGTGTATACGCCGACATGAAAGGCGGGAGCTCATGTGAATTTTGGCATTTGGGTCTTAATTGAGGCCCCCTAGGGGGCCACGAAATGTCTGAGGACTGTGCCGCTTGGGCTCCTTATGTCGCCACGGCAAGCTGGAGGGGCGTGTCGAAATGAGAGGCGGGACTTGATGTGAACGTTTGCATCTGGGCCTTAGTGAAGGCTCCCTATGGGGCCACGGTGCGTGTGCTCGGCGTGCGGACATGAGAGGCGGGAAATCATGTGAATTGTTGCATTTGGGCCTGACCTGGGGGCTCCTTATGGAGGCACACAATGTTCGAGGGGCATGCACAAATAAGTGGCGGGGGCGCATGCAAACTTTGGCACTCTGATTCTAGTTGGGGCGCCGTCTGGGGCCAGGAAGTGTTTGAGGGTAGTGCCGGCATGATATTCGGGAGCACGTATGAATTTTGGCATGTGAGCCTTCGTTCGGGGCTCCCGATGGGGCCACGACACGTGTGGGGTGTGTGCTGACATGGGGGGCGGTAGTTCATGCGAACCGTTGAATTGAAACTCCATATGTTTTTGTAGGGGGCCACGAAGCGCGTGGCGTGCGTTCGGACATGAGAGACAAGAGCCCATGTGAACCCTGCCATTGGGGCCTTAGGTGGGCTTACCTATGGGTTACGAGACGCGTGAGGGGTGTGTTGAAATAGGAGGCGGGAGCTCATGTGAATGTTTGGCAGTTGGGCCTTAGTTGGGGCTTCCTTTAGGGCCACGAAGCGTGCGAGGGGCGCGTCGAAATGAGAGTCGGGAGCTCAAGTGAACTTTGGCATTTGAGCCTCCGTTCGGTATCCCTACGGGGCCAGGAAGAGCGTGGTGTGTGTGTGTGTGTGCTGACATGAGAGGTGGGAGCTCATGTGAACTTTGACATCTGGGTTTTAGTTGGCTGCCCTATGGGGCCGCGACGCGTGAGGGGTGGTCCGAAATGAGTGGCATTTGGTTTTTAATTGCGGCTTTCTATTGGGCCACGGCGAAGGGTGTGCCGAAATGAATGACGGGAATTCAGGTGAAGTGTGGCTCGTTGGACTTAACTGAGGCTCTCTAGGGAGCCACAATACGTGCGAGGGGCGTGCCAAAATGAGAGGCGGGCACACATATGAATGTTGCCATTTCGATGCTAATTGAGGCTCCTTTCATGGGATCATGAAGTTTTTAAGGGTGTACCAAAAAAAAGAGGTGGGAGCTCATGTTAACTTTGGCATTTGGGCCTTCGTTGGAAGTCCCTACGGGGCCACGAAAAGTGTGCGGTTTGTGTGTTTGTGTGCCGATGTGCCGAAATGAAGGGCGGTACTTACTTTTCAGTTATGTATGGGGGCCACGAAACGCGTGGGTGGCGTTCCGACATCAGGGGCGGGAGTTCCTGTGAACCTTTCGGTCTGGGCCGTAGTTCGGGACTTCCTATGGGGCCACGAAGCGCGTGAGAGGTGTGCCGAAAAGAGAGGCGGGAGCCCATGTGCATTTTTGACGGTTGGGCCTTCGTTTGGGTTCCTTATGGAGCTACGAAGCGTTTGTGGGATGTATCGAAATAGAGCGCGGGGGGTCATGTGAACTCTGGCATTCGGGCATTCGTTGGGGTTCCCTGTGGCGACGGGTGTGCCGACATGGATGGCTGGAATTCTGGTGAAGTTTGGCATCTGGGCCGTAGTCGGGGCTCCCTATGGGTCCACGACGTTTCATGGGGATGCGCCGGAATTCAGTGCGGGAGCTCAGGTGAACTTTGCCATTTGGGCTTTAGTTGGGGCTCCCTATGGGGTCACAAAACGTGCGAGGGGCGTGCCGAAATGAGCGGCGGACACTCATGCGAACTTTATTTGGGTGTTAGTTGGGGTTCCCTATGGGCCACGAAGCGTGTGAGAGGTGTGCCGCACCGAGAGGCGGGAGCTCGTTAGTCAAGTTTGTCATTTGGGCCTTCGCTGGGGCTCACTATAGGGCCACGACGCGTGTGAGGGGTGTGCCGCAGGACTAGGAGAGATGACGGGAGGAGGAAAGGAAGGGTGCGGAGAGGAGAGTCGAGGTGAGGAGACGCCTGGCGCTGCTCATTCAAAACGAGGACCCAACACCACAGGATGGTTGGGAGACGGATCTCCTGGCTCCGAGGGGGGGGAAAGGAGCGTCGACCCCGAATCGCCCTCTCCTTGCCGATCGGAGCCCGGGTGCCCCAGCCCGCCCACGGGCGTGGGGGTTTGCGCATCGTGGGCCCCTCGCCGATCGATCGGCGGGCGACGCCTCGTCGATTCCACGTCACCGTTCCCCCCTGGGCCAGATCCCCCGTCCGCTGAGGCCGAGAGGTTGGCACCGACACGGGTATCGGCGGTTGCCTCCTTTTGAGGGCAGAGGATCCACCTCGGCGACGGTGGTAAGATTCAAGCTCCTCAGCTGGCCGAGAGGCAGGTAGCCGCCACCACCAAAATCCAGCACCATCTTCCTCAGTAGGAGGCGCCCCCCTGCATGTGGTCTGGCATGCCAACATTCGGCGGCGAGCGGGGGGGGGAAATGAGAAGGAGAAGGCCTTCTCGGAAGGGCGGCGGGACTTCTCAGAAGCCCTCGCCCCTTTTGAGAAGGTCTTTGACTTCGGCAAAGGCTTAGGAGCCTTTTGAGAAGGCCTGCTCCTTCTCGTCCCCCCTCGCTCGCCGCCGAAACATCTAGACCCCAACTCCCGATCCCCCCGCAGGAGCCCGGGTCGCCGGCGCTGCCGGGGGAGCCCGGGCCAGCCACACCGCCTGGCGCGGAGGCCGCCAGGAAGCCAACGGAGCACCTGTGGTCCGGGCGTTTTAGTTTTGCTCGCACCGAGCGTCCAGGCCTCCCGGATGGGGTCGGAGCAGATGTGGTCGAAGGATCTCGACGCATCGCCGGTGCACTGCCGAGGGGGCCCGATGTGGAGCCCGATTTTCTCGACGCCGCCAACGTCGCCGATGCATCCCCGGCGTCGGCGTCGAAGAAAGAAACCAAACGCCATGAACATAAAGCTTTTGGCGCTGCGCACGGATTTCTTTGATCCGCGCTGAGCCTCCCTGGCGGTGCCTCCAGCGCCGCCCCTGGCGCGCGCCGCGCGCCAGGGAGGGGGGTCCAGCGCAGATCCAAGAAATCCGCGCGGAGCGCCACGAGTGTATGTTTATCGTTTTTTGTTCTTCCTCTAGAGTCGTGCCCCATGGGGCCCTCGCAGGTCGATCCAGCCAGAAGACACGGCAGCAGACAAAGACAGGATCGAGGGCTCGGGGTCGTGATTGTCCCCGCTGTTGCACTGTTGCTGCGACGACGGATCTCAGGATTGGCATTTTCGCTGTTTTCGGGCCTCTGGGGGCCGTTATCTTGGGCGCTGGGAGCGTCGAATCGAAGCAGGACCCAGGGCGAAGCGCTGGTCCTATCGATGGAGAGTCTCGGGGCCCAGGCCCTGTAACTGCCCCCAGAGCCCCGTATGCCCCACCTGGGCACGCAGACAGACGGCGCGATAGAGCCGCGCTTCGCGCGCCGCGGCTGGGGGCTGGTTTGCTGGTCTTTTTTCCAGGTGGGCGTCACGAAGGCGCGACGAGAGAAGTAGATCCATATAATATCCGACGAAGACATCTACTCCAGATTTCGTAAGAAAGGGAGGGGGGTCTCATTTCGGGGGGGGGTCTCTTCCAGGCTATCTTGGAGGGCCTGGGGGGTCTGGGGACGATGTTCAGGAGGGTTCGCCCACAGGGGAGGTCTGAAATGGCTTGTCTTGGAGGGTCCAGACCCCCTCCCTTTTATGACGAAATCTGGAGTACACACCACCACCGTGCCAGGTCAGGGCCATCTTGGGCCCTTGGATAGTGCATAGGCCCTCCTGGCCTCGGCCAGGAGGGCGTCTGCACCATGCCAGAGCCAGGATGTCTCTGGTCTGGCACGGTGGTGGTGTATAGATGCCTTCTGCGTATGATAGGTGACCTAATGAGGGGCCCGCTGACTTCATGGCAAGAGGCGCTGCTGGAGGAGACGTGGCCGCCACATACGATGTGGTCGGAGGCGTCCTGCTGACGGGCCCGTGCGTCGCGACAGCGCGCGTTTCACCGTCCCTCTCTCCTGCTGCATCGGTGCGGTGGGGGGCCAGTCGGGACATGAGCGGTTGTCTTCGTTCCCTCCTGGGCCTCCCATAGGCTGCCCGTCGACCGTCACGGCCAGATCTGGCCCGAAGAGCGACTCTCAGGATGGGCCCTGGGAGGGTCAGGAGGGGAAAACACACACAGACACAATGGAAGATCGACTTCTGAGAATATAGGGGAACATATTGGAAAATAGCGGGGGGAAGGGGGTGCAGCCACTCATCTCACACGCCTTTTCACCCCCTGCAAGTGGGGGCCGACGATTTCCGTTTGCATTTCATGGTCACGAATCGCCCTTCCGACTCCTTCCCGTTTTCCATATCTTCCAGATGTGCTGGATTTTGTAGTTAGTTTCGACCGCATGAGCTCCACGCGAGAGCTCGCGTCTTGCAGCTTGGCCAGCGTGTTGGCCCTGGTTTGTTTAGCATGACACTACCGCTCCTACTGCTATTTGTTATACGGCTGCGTTTCACGAGTTTAGTGGTTGTTTGTCTTTCATTCGCAGTGCCAGCCGGTGCGTGGGGTGTGGGAAGATGGCCGGGTGTCAGCCAGCAGCAGTGGGTGTTCATAGACCGTTACCCGAGCCCAGTCCGCCATGGAAAATAATACCCGTTCTTCTTGCAGTGTCGAATAGTGATGCCGCAACTTGTGAGCATCCGGGTCTATAACTATCCGTTCACTTTCGCTTTTGGGGGGGGGTCGCGGAAGCAACTCATTGGCGCGGGTCCAGCTTAGTGTTGATTAATAAAGTCGGTTTGTTCGGGTCTAACTTGGTCCAATGCAGTTCCGCAATCTTGATTTTTCACTTGGCGTCAAGCTGATGAGAAACAGCCAAAGAGCGGAGAAGCGACACCATCACCAGTAGGGTCTACCGCTGGCGATGAGATCCACGATGCATCCCCGAAGTGGATATGGGAGATGTCTCGAGCGGGACGCCGAACAGCAGCGACACCGAGGGAATCCGCGGTTCGGTCGGTTCGGCTGGTCGCAGTCGGTTGGTCGCATTCGGTCGGTTTCATTCGGTTGGTCCAGTTCGGTCTGCTCTTTGCGCTCTTCGCTGCAGCCTGTCGGTTTCGGCTGGTTCCAGTTTCGCGGCCGGTTCGGCCAGTTTCTGACCGTGTTGGTGCTGCTTTTCGTTTTCTTTCGCGACAGCTCTCAATCGTGCCACACTAGGGACCCTCGAGACAGTTGCCGCACCTCAACCTCGCGGCGCGCGAGCTTGTTGGCCTTCGCGATTCTGTTCTGCCAGGAGCGACGTTAGCGGATAATATGCCCGGGAGGAAACCGACCCCCAATCGCCGATTGATCGCCGATGCGGGCCCGTCAGGCCACCAGTGGCCACCACGCCCAGGAGCGTGCGGTTTTGCCACCCGGGGGCTTGTCGCCGATCTATCGGCGATGCATCGCCGATTCGCAGGCTGCGAGTTGGGGGTTCCCCAAGCAAAGGGCGTCCCCCATGAGCAATTCCTCGGTCTTTCCTGTTCCACCGGGTAACTGTTAATGGCGGCCCGCTCGCAGACTTGGGAGAACGCTCAGCCAAGCCCCTGCAAAAGGGGTGTCAGTAAACGGGGTGGTAGCTAAGGGGCCTCTACGAGCGAGTACAGGGTGACAGGGCATTTACCTCGCACTAGTGCGTGACACATCGGGACGAAAATATCGCCGATGCATCATCATAACTCTGGGCGGAGGGGATTACCTCGCACTCGCGCGCGACCTCCTCTTCTCCGGCTTTCTGGCCGCCCCTCTTTCGCTCGCCTCCTCTCTTTGTGCACGCTTCGCGCTGTTGTCGAAGAAGAACAAAGCACATAAACATAAAAGTTTGACGCTCCGCGCGGATTTCTTGGATCTGCGCTGGGGCCCCCTGGCGGTGCCTCCGGCGCCGCCTCCGGCGCGCTCCGCGCGCCAGGGAGGGGGGCCCAGCGCAAATCCAAGATATCCGCGCAGACCGTCGGAAGTTAATGTGTATGTGCTGGTTCTTCCCTCTAGTTTCAACCTGGCTGCCGCTCCGACCGAGGTACGATCGTACCCGCCCGACGGAAGCAAGTGTTTCTGCCCAGGACTGTTTTGTGGACGGTCCCAGAGCGGGCATCGTCCAGAGGCCAGAGTTGCGGGACCTCTGGCCGTCGAGAGCTCCTTCGCGGCGCCAGGTTGCTTGGGAGTTTGTCGGGGCCAGCGGGGTTGGCGCCAGGCTGTTGTAGTGCAGGGTGCCAGTCCCAAAGGAAGAGAACAGTCCCAAAGGAAGAGAAGGGTGTTGCCCCCCCCCCCCCCCACTCGTCGCCAGAGTTGAATTCGCTTCGGAATCTTGGCCAGAACGCCCCCCCGGGCGGGAGAGGTCGGGGGAGCAGCGGCATCGGCATGTGCTTGTTTCCAGTATTAGGGTACCGCTCGGGCATCCCGATGCTGGTCAGTGCAAAAGAAGATCGGGACACGCTTTTTGGTGGACCTGTGTCTCGTCCCAGATAGCCCGGTTTTCTCGAACGTCGAGCCTCCTCTCCTCCTCATCTCGGACCTCTCCTGGGGTACCATCTTGCTATGATGTCGAGGAGGAACCAGCCTTGGACATGAGGACGTCGTCGTCGTCGTCTTCCCAGGCCTGCGACGTCGTGATCTCTTCGCAACCTGGACACTATGAAGCGCTGGACCTCTTTCCCTGGCATCGGCTCTCCATCCGGGGTCACCGGGTCGACAGCCCGTCGGCCCAGGGGGCCAGCGAGGACATCCAGAGTCCGAAAAGCGCCCAAGACCTCTCGTCGCACTATTTTCCACGACGCCAGAAGGGTGGCCAAGGGGTAAGAATCCGCTGATGGATCTGTCGTTCGGTTCGGGCGGTCCTGGCCGAGTTTTGAGGCGGGTCCAGCCATGGCGACGAGGAGCCTCTTAGAGGCGCCACAAACGTAGAAGCGATCGCGAGTCGCGATCTGCGCCAGGGCGGTTACCCTTCTCCAAGGTGGCGGCGCGAAGGTACGAAGATGATCACGCACCGCGGGGCGCAATGCGCGAAGTGTGGTGACCTCGTCCGCCTCAAGGTCTCCAGAGAGGTACGCCCCAGAAGCGCTCCAGATTGCGGGACGCCCCAGAGAGGGTTTGGAGGCCTGGCGAGCCAGCAGCCATCGTCGTCCTCGTCCTCGTCGTCAGTCGGAGGCTCTCCTGGCGAGCCCCCAGCTGGCGGCTACCCGACGATGGTGACGACGGTCACGGCGGCGACGACCGACGGGGTGCGGCGTCGCCGCCAGGCAGCGACGACGACAGTGCCCACGACCGCGCCCACGGCGGCGGCGACGACGTCGACGTCGTAGTCATCGTCGTCCTCGACGTCGGCCGGAGGCCCTCCTGGCGAGCCGCCGGGCGGAGGCCGCGCGCGGCGGCCCGGCGGCAGCGCCCGCGAGCGCCGCGGCGCAGCACCCCGCGCGGCCGGCGGCGGCCGCCATCCCCGGGAGGGGCTCGCGGGTCGCCGTCGGCCGGCGACCGGATCGTCGTCGCCGTCGATGTCGCCGTCGGCGTCGGTCGGTCGTCGTCGCCGCCGCCGTCGATCGACGTCGTCGTCGAAGGTGTCGCCGCCGCCGTCGCCGTCGCCACCATGGTCGCTGGCCGACGTGCGTAACAAACGCTGTGACATATCTGGTCGTCTCTGTGCACACGTCTTGGCGCTCTTCGGTGATGCGATGTCCCTCTTCGCGCTTGGCTTCGTGACCAAGGACGTCGGGGTGGTTCCCGCGATTCTCGCCCTCGGTGTCTCGCCGATCTTCGTCAACATGGCTGAGGGCACCTCGTACGGAATCGCGCCTGTTATATGATCCAGGAAGAACTGCTGGTTGTGTCAGCAAGATCGGGGGCGGATGGAACGTTGGGGGCGTGGATTGCCTCGAATATCTTGCTTCAATATTTCCACAGCTTTCTGTCATTTCGGATCTACGACCTACTGTTCTGGGCCCTCACAGTGCCGTTCATGCGCAATGTTCAGCGGACCTATTGCCAAGGCTCAAGTCTAGCGCCTGAGCCTATAGGCACATGGTAACCGTTGCAAATGCACCCGCCAAAGCATGTCGTCGTGGCCGCGCACCGCCACATGAATGCATCACCTGCAGCACAGGCAGCACAGTCAACCCGCATAGTATGGATGGGCATCCTTTCTAGGGTTACATTTGCATCCTTGCCCCTTCGGCCCATCCTCAGATACTTTCGCTGGCCATCCTCAGTCGACAAACGCGAACATGGCCCCAACGGCCCGGCATCCCTTACCGCGCATCCTTCTTATACGGGTTGACTGTAGCCAGCCGTGGCCTTGAATTCTTGGCCTTATCCCCCTCCTTATCCTCCTCTGTCCCCTTCCTCCCTCACTCATCCACATGCCGTTGTCCGCATGGAGCGTGGGTGGCAACCATCTTCGCCCTTTCCCAAAAACTATTGCGGTGAGCGCATTGGCATGGGAGAATTCTTCCGTGTGCTTTTGCAGCTGCGTCAGTGCGGTATGATAATATCACGTCCCTGTTGTTCAGGGCGAGGCTTCGAGCTTGAAGGCCGTCTCTCAGCCCGTGCGCTATGACTCAATGTCCAGTCGCACAAGTCCAAGAGAATTTGGGGCTGAAGGTTTTAGCGTAGCACAAATTCGAGTCGCGTGTCACCGACGTGTGCAGCAGAAAAAGGTGCTGCCGGTTTGAGAATGAGAAGGGACTCCTGGTGGGTGCCTTCACCGTCTGTGCGGTTCTCTCGCACCAGGCGCTATGAGTGGTGCGTGGCGTGGGCTTCCGGACCCCTCAACCCCATTTCAGGGGCTAGCTTGTCACCCCGGAGCGTCAGTTGGCGGTCCTGGTCCCCGAGGCAGGCTTCAAGAGGCCCCCGCAGCGGGGCAAAGACAACTCAGGAGGGGAAAAACACACAGACACAATTGATCGTCGATCCCCCAGAAAATATGGGAAAATGTGGCAAGTGGGGGGGGGAAGACGAAAATCCCAAAAATATGGAAAAAACATAAAAAATGGGGAATGCTTTTATTTGTGTGTATTTATTTGTGTGTCCCAGGGCCCCTTCAACAATCGCTGCAAGCAGTCGCCTCGAGTGCACGTTGCGCCAGGATCTGAAGGAGATTGGCCTCCCAATCCCTGCCCTTCCCCCGAGTTTGCCTCTTGTTGCAGGTCGGTCTGCGCCGCGCTCGCGGTATGATCGGCGACCTCCTGATGCACAACGGCGTTGACGCCTAGTCGCGTGGAGATTTGTGGTCGGGTTCCAAGCCTCCCCCCCGCAGGGTTTCTGTTCGATCCGAAGAGGTATCGATTCCGGGCGGTCCGATCCGATACGATTCTGATATGTTGGCGATCCGATGCGACGCGTTGTTTGCGAGGCGCTGTTGTGCATCTTGGCGCAGCCGATCCGATTCGATGCCGACCCCGGGCCGATGTCATCCGATCCGACGCGCATTCCCGAATCGGTCCGAGTTGCCAGCATCGGGTCGGACGAACGGTCGGGGGTTCGGTCATGGGAGCCTTGTACACCCTCATAATTTTGTCTCTAGCGTCGATTAGCGTCTGGGAGTCGATGAGATAGCGCCGACTTAGCGTCGATTTAGCGTCGATTTAGCGTCGATTAGCTTCGACTCGATTCGCGTCGATTCGCAACAGCCGACAAGATGGTATGGGAGGCTTCCATGAGTTGCCACCGAAGCGGGCGTGGATACGGAATCTGTTGCACGCAGCTGGTCTGGGCCCCGCCGCTGAACACTTTTCTCGATAGACAGTGCCGCCTCCGGCCTCCATCGCGGGGGAGGCGCCAGGGAAGTCAGCTGCGTGAGCTGGTTCGCGCACGTTTCCTGTAGGGCACCCCCTGGAGAGCGAGGCGCAGACGTTGTTCACATGTGTTCTTCGATTGTTCTGCATGTGCGAGTTCGTAGTTGTTCCGTGCCAGTGCGCCGTCTAGGTGCGGTTTCAAAAGTGTGTACGGTGTGATTTGATACATCTGCAGGCGAGACCCCCGATCCCTAATGTTTTGGCCCTCCCTCTCAGGTCCCCTCCCAAATGGGTTCGTGGTATTTTTTTGGTTGCTCCTAGTGCCCCCCTGCAGATCGAGGCAGCGGAGACGGGGCAGGGGCGGCATGCCGGCCCCCATGGCACCGCAGCCGTCGCAAGGCGGCCTCTGCCGTGCCGCCGCGGGGAGGGCGAAACGGACGAGGCAGAGGGTGAGGGGGGTGAGGGAGTGGGCTGAAGGGGAGAGGGAGGGGGCGGGGAGGAAGAAGAAGGAGGGATGAGGAGGGGATGAGGGAGAAGAGCGAGGAAGAGCGAGGATCAGGGAGGAGTGAGGGGAGATATAGAAGGAGGAAGGGGGAGGGAGGAGGAGGAGCAGAAGGAGGGATTTGATGAGGACGGGGGGAGAGGGAGCAGGCGGGAGCAGGAGTAAGCATGAAGCATGAGGAACTAGAGAGAATGAGGGGAGCATGAGGGAGGAGGAGGAGGAGGAGGAGGAGCAGGAGGAGGGAGGCGAGCAGAAAGGGGGAGAGGGAGGACAAGGAGGACGACGACGAGGGCGTGGACGCAGGAGGGGTTGAGGCAGGGAGGGGGACGGTCAAGGTCTTTGGTCCCTGGCTTTTCAGGGGGCCTCCGGATGCCTTCAGCCCCAAGACAATATCGTATAGTGAATGATGATTGTTTTGATGATGACGGTGACGGTCTAGGTAATGTTATGGCGATGACGACGGGAGCGACTTTTTCCACAGACTGCAGCCCCAGATTTCCAACGTATTGAATAACACAATACGGAGTTGGGTTTGCCCGTTTCGGCTTCTTTGGGGCCCACGCCACCACCACGTGTTACCAGGGGCATGCTGGGCATCAGGATGGTCTACAGACCAGGCATCGGCCTCCTGCCCTTGGCCTGGATGATGTCCACGGCATGCCAGTGCCGAGGATGGCTTTGGCCAAGTATGTCGGCGGTGTAGAGGTGCCCTCTGCCCATCATGGTGGTGCGGACGGTGGTCACGATACAACGGTTCCCAGCAATGCCGAGACAGTACAAGCCAACGCCAAGTTATGCAAAGCAGAGTCAAGCAACGCCAATCATTGCCAAGCATTGCCATGTAATTCCGGCCAATGTCAAGCAGCGTCAGATCACGCACATGAACGCCTAGTTACGATTCCAAGCAACACCCAGCAGTGCAACGCAATGCCAAGCAATGCGTGGGACTGCATGCATGGCGTTGTATTGCCCAGAATTGCTGTGGAATGTTAGGGAGATCTAATCCCTAATATTGGGATTGGGCTTGATTCATTTGTTTTTCATCTTGGAGCGTTTGCCTGAATTGCTTGCAGCCCCAGGCGGGCTTCCGAAGTCCAGATGTCCACCGATACCCAATCTGATCGCAACGCCATATACGTTGTCCTTTGTTCAGGGTCTACAAGGGGGGGGGGAAAGGCTCAGGGGGGGAACATCGACTCTCAGTTGCCCAGTCCCCCCCCTTCCCCGTAATGACGGTAACGCCCCAGAGCCGTTCGCAGGCGTGTTTCTTGCAGTTTCCATTCCATCGTCGTTGTCGTGGTCTTGGTCGTGTCGACGTGGCATCGTCGCCGTTTCCCCTCGTCACTCCCAAACGGTACCGCCACGCCCCACGCGGGCGCAAACCGTCCATGCTCATCGGATTCCGTTTGCGTCTTTACAGTTCGCACAGGCTTGTGGGCGTGCAGGTGCTGCGCACGCACCACGGGGCGTGCACGCCCCGGCCGCCGCTACCTTCACCCCCCATCACCCCCCCCACCCCCCTGGGAGTAGCAGGCGCAAATTGTTTCCAAACAGTCAAAGGACAATCTCGGTCGGGGCTTGGATACCCCACCCTGCCTCTTGGCCGATCACCGACCTATCGGCGATGCATCGCCGATTCCATGTCAATGTCCCCCCCTGAGTTCCCCCCCCCTTACCCCCGACGTCGTCATTTGCCTTCACACTGTCGACCCCAGGAGGTCTGGAGGACCAAGTTCTCGCCCCGAGACGTTCTTTGGCGGCTTGGCGGCCCAGTAGCGGCTTTCGGCGGCAGAAGATTGGGGCAAACATTTCCCGCCATGATTCCTTCATGACCTAAGGAGGCCTGGACCTCGTGCATCCGAGCTCGCATCGCCGATGCATCGGCGATGCGGCTCAATGTGGAGCCATAGCTTGTCCACGCCAATGGCGCCGATGCGGCGCAATCCTTTGACCCCACTTGAAGGCCTCCAGGTCGCCACGCCTCCTCAGCCCCGCCGTCGCCTGACGGCACCCTGCCCTCCGCACCCTTTGCCCTCCCCGCGGCTCATCATTGGTCCCCCGAACCCCCCCACCCCTCTTCGGTCCAGAAAGCGAGCCTGCCACCCCGATCCGCCACCCCACGCTCCCCCCTCTGGGGCCCGGCCAGAGAGCTTCGAATCTCGATGGCGGGGATGCTTCGCCCAAAAGCGGCACAGAGAGAGCACACCCCACCCCCACCTGAGCGACGGAAGGACCGGGTCGGGCGAAAGGGGGGGATTGGGAAAGGGGGGGTTACGAAATTTGCTGCATGCAGCTGGTTTCGGCCTCACCAAGGGGCCCGTTCCTCGATACATAGCCACCTCCGGCGCCGGGAGGCGCTGGGAAAATCAGCTAACTGAGCTGATTCTCAAACCCCCCCTTTGCTATCCCCCCCTTTCGCCCGACCCGACAGTTCTCTCGGGCAGCACGTAAAATTCGAGTAAACGGGCGCTCGTGCTTGCCGACGTTCTTTTGACGAGCGCGTCCTGGACTTTGAGGTCTGTTCTCCGGTGGGTTGTTTGCAGCAGGGGCTCCCGTCAAATTTCGGACTGGGCCTCGTCGCTTTCATGATGGCCCCGTCATGCCAACCCGAGTCCCCCGTGCCCGAGTCTTGCGTCTCCCCGATTCTCGGGAGGGCGGCCCGGGCGGGGGGCTCGTTCTCTCGCTGCCCGCGGCCTCCCCTCCGCCGCCCCTGCCCTCCTCGGCGGCAGTGGCACGAGCGGGCGGCGCGAGGGGCGGCGGGCAGCGGCAGCAGCACGTCCGAGGTGCGGGGTCATCGGACGCCTTCGCCGACGGGCGAGCAGCACGCGCCCATGCAGTCGACCCGCGCCGTAAGGACGGGCAACCTGCTCATGGGTACCCTTGCGTCCTTGCCTCCTCGGCCGCCCATCTTTGGCCACTGTCGTTGGCCGCGCCCCGCTCGAGGAGCTTCGAAGTGGGCGTCCAAGGCCCCTGCATCCTCATCGCGCATCCTTGTGATACGGGCCGGCTGTACTCATAGGGGGACAGACGGGGCCATGGGCGCGTGTGGTCGGGCGGTGGTCCCTGCTCGAATGGGAGCCTCTTCGTGGGTCCGTCGACCCGCACCCTTGCCCGCAGCCAGTTCTCCTCCCTCCGACCTCCCTGTAGGCATGGGCGTGGGCTGTTCGTTTTTGCTCTTCGCCGCTCCTCGGTGGCCCTCTCCAGTCCGTGGGAGGCTCTCCGGCGGCCGCGCCTCGCCACCGGCATGAGCTCTAAGGGGTCCTCGCGGGCTTTCTGGGTCGGCGTCGGGCGCCGGGCCCCCTGGCGGCGCCGCCCTTGGCGTCGGCCGCGCGCCAGGGAGGGAGTCCCAGCGCCGATGTGAGACATGCGCGTGGATCTTCGGAAGTCCATGTGCATGAAGTTCTTCTTCTGAAGTGCATTCCCCCCTCATTCCACTGGCGTACCTATCGGGGGAGCGTGAGACCTGGGTGTGCCAGGACTCGGGTTCGCCATCGTTGTTTGACGACCGCGATTCGGATTTTGACGAGTAGGAGTTTCGTGGGATGTTTGCAGCGGGAGGCCTCGTCAAAATGCAGGCTCGGCCTCGTTATTTTTGTTGACGACCTCGTCGGGGATTTCCGAGTCCCCTGTGCCCGGGTCTTACGCTCCCCTGAACCTATGCCCCATCTCTCTTTCCGTTCGCTGCCCCCACCCCGTCTGGCCACCTCTGACAGCCCTTCGCTCCTTACCTTCCCGCTGGCTTCGTCGCCCCATCCCCATTCCCTGCTTCTGCCCAGGGCCGAGAAAACGACGAGGGTCGGGCCGGGCGAAAGGGGGGGATTGGGAAAGGGGGGGTCACGAAATTTGCTGCATGCAGCTGGTTTCGGCCCCGCCGAGGGGCCCATTCCTCGATACGTGGCCGCCTCCCGGCGCCGGGAGGCGCCGGGAAAATCAGCTACGTGAGCTGATTCTCAACCCCCCCTTTTGCTATCCCCCCCTTTCGCCCGACCCGAGAGGGGATAGAGGCTGGCGGCCAATGTCCCACCTCTGTGCGATGGGGAGGGACGGATCGGGCTTCCCAGTTGCGGTCCGAGCAGATGGGGTCGCAGGGTGGTCCTGCATCGTGGACGCACCGGTGATGCGGCGCGATCCAGAGCTCACGCAAGGTGACGATGGAGAGATGCCCGAGGGGCCCGTCACGCAGCAGCGCCTCGGATGATGCTCGGGGGCGGAAAAGAGGGGGGTGATGACTAGAAGGGGGTGGATTTCATGGCGTGGGCCATGATATTTCCCCAGATCTCATGGCGCCTCTTCTTATTTCATTACGTCCCTGGCCCGCCCGCTGGGCCGCGCACATGCCGCCGGTCATGATTTGCACACCCCCCTCTTCGACACCCCCCTCTATGCCGCTCCCGAGATGCATCCAATGGGGTTCCAGACTTGGTTTTGGGCGTCGTCGTCGTTGTCGCCACTGTGATTGTTCGATCTCCCTCACTCCACAAAGTTGTTCTGGCAGAGCATCGTGCTTTAAACATTTCCCCCTGTATGTTGTCTTCATCGTCATCCTACATTAGAGGGGGTCGGAGGGTTGACGCGCATCGTCGATGCGGCGCGATCTGGAGCGCCTTTGTTTCCACGCCGATTTCGCCGATGCATCGCAGATGTATCGGCGATGCGGCGCGATCCTCCGATACCCTCTACTCCCTCCCATGCCCTCCAGACTGACGGTAACTGCGAATCAATTTCAGGGAGCCAGGCGAGCAAAAGCCCGCATTGCTAGCCCGCGATGCATCAAGCACAGGCAGCACCCGCTTGTTGCAGGTTGATGCTTGCGTGGCTCTGGGTTTGCTTGGTGCATCGTGTTGTCAGCTTGGTTTGTTGTGACGGTGAAAGGGCGACACGTGTATTGAACACCAGTCCCTGCAGGTGTTGCTGGAGGTCATTTTCCAGGTGTTGCTCAGCAGCGCGATCCTCCGCCGAATGCCGGAGGTCATCTTCCCAGCCCGTGCGGCGCTGCCGTTTACATGTCCAGGAGGGTGCGGAAGCGATGCTGATGGCGATGGCATGGCCGTTATTCTTGCAGTTGGCGGCGCGCGCAAGGGGCTGATGCGAGGGGGGCGGCCTGCTAAGGGGGCTCTTTCGTAAGCAGGGCATTCCTAGAAGAGCGCAGAGGCTTCTTACGACAGGGAGGGCTTCTAGGAGACCACCCGCACGTTCAGAAGCCCTCCGCCTCCCCAGAATGCCCACCCCCTCGCGCCACCGCACTGCGGGCGCCGCCGGAGCAGGCCAGCAATCGCGTCCAGTTTGGCACGTTGTATGTGCAAGGTCCTCACTTGCTTGCATGTGCCTGCGGGAGCTTTACTCGCGCGTGTTGGAAGCAGGTCGCCAAGGTCTCCGAGGGCTTTTTTCCCCCGAGCAGTGCTCGCACTTCAGGGGGTTCTCCGCCTCGTCCTGAAGTGGTTGGCCCCGGGCCGCGCCACGCGTCACCCATGGAGGGGGTCAAAGGCGAGTGATGGGACGCGCAAAGACATACTGGTACCATCTGTTCTCCTTGGAGGTGTGCGTCCGACCCGAACACACACTCTTGTAGTATGTCGTTTCCCGAGCGGCGTGGCCGAGGTTCCGCGTGGTGGCCGCCCGTGGGCGCCCCGTGCAGCTGGCCCTGTCCGCCGAGGTCTTGCCCCGTGGCCGCCCCGTGGGCGCCGCGTGCGCCGGCGGGGCCGGCCGAGGTCTCGCCGGGTGTCGGACACTGGATCGTCTGCATTACCAGTGGCGGGCTGTTTTTTCAATCCCACGACCTGCTGAGGGTGGGGGACGACGTCGGGGTGGTGTGGTGTATACCTTTCCCCCGTTTTCCAAGGGGAACAACGAAACATGTATACACCAGGATCCCGTATGCACCAGGATCCGCGTTCCTCTGCGCATTTCAGCGCAGGGTCGGAAAAAGCGTCGGTGTATAGGGTTCGTTTCCTTATGGTGGTCGCCCGGTCGCGCCCACCTGAGGTCCGCGACAGACTGCACCACTGAGTATGATGTTCCAACCTGCTTTGGCCTTGATCGCCAGAAAGAATGTCGAGCACCAGAAATGGACCCCCAAACTCGGGGGGGGGGGTTCACGTGTCGGGCTCTGGGAGACACTCGTCCGACACTGTTTCGACAATGTTTCGACACTCTTTCGACACTTTTCTGGGTGCTCGGAATTATTTCTGGGATGTGGTCCTTACGTGCGATGGGAGCAACCTAAGCCTGGTGGTCGCCCGTTCGCGCCCACCTGAGGTCCGCGACAGACTGCACCACTGAGTATGATGTTCCAACCTGCTTTGGCCTTGATCACCAGAAAGAATGTCGAGCACCAGAAATGGACCCCCAAACTCGGGGGGGTTTCACGTGTCGGGCTCTGGGAGACACTCGTCCGACACTGTTTCGACAATGTTTCGACACTCTTTCGACACTTTTCTGGGTGCTCGGAATTATTTTTGGGATGTGGTCCTTACGTGCGATGGGAGCAACCTAAGCCTGGTGGTCGCCCGTTCGCGCCCACCTGAGGTCCGCGACAGACTGCACCACAGAATCTGCATGACTTCGCTGGCACCACGTCTCTCGCACCACATACTTTGGACCCGCCAGCGTTCACCTCATAGATGGCGCCACGCTGCTCCAGAGAAGAGCCCCACTCAGTGGATGGTTTGAAAAATAGCAATATGTGTCTTGGGATCGTTGATGAGATCGCTGTAGTGAAACCGATAGTTGTGCGTTTGAGTGCCTCTGGCGTATGACTTTGGTGAGTTCACAAAGTCCTTGAGCTTGAGAGTGTTTACAGATGAGGGGACCGGACCATAACCACTCTGGCTCAAGTCCTTTTCTCTCTTCACTAAGCCCGATCCGACCCATTCCCATACCTTCCCCATCATCTCCTTTTCCCTTCCTGTATACACCTGGAGGGTCACCGTGCTGATAGACGGACGACTGGGAGGTTGCCGAGTCAGGGTTCAGCCAGGAAAGAGCACCATCTACTTCGTCGCCGTCATCGTCCAGGGAACAGTGGTAGCGGAGCGTCTGAGGACGCTTCGGTCGATCTGCGGACAACAACATGACGGAAGCGGAGAGTGGTGACAACTCGAATGGCGGCACTCGTAGCAGTGGCCAGGAGTCTATCGAGCAGGTCATAGAGATCGCGCAACAGTGGCAGAACGAGGACGGACAGTTCCACATCACGGCGGAACAAATGCGTACGTTCGTAGAGCAGGCCAGGAGTCTCATGGTGACAGAAGCGTCGAGTGCCGGTCAGGGCGTAAGCTCAAAGGCCACGGCGGACGCGGACAACACCAAGAATGGCCAAGGAGACGAACGGGACGACCAGCTGTCATGGAACTCGTCGGCACGTTGGAGCAAAGTAGGCGACACAGCTGCCGCCAGTCCAGCTCCACGAGGGGAACGAGATCCTTGGCAGTCAGACGGACAAGATCCGTGGAGCCAGGCTTCACGCAGCTGGACAGACAAGTACGCCAGCTGGAAGGATCACTCCAACGGTTGGCAGGACAGGTTCGACAGCTGGAGAGACACGTCGAACGAATGGCAGTCGAACTACTGGCAGAGCCGCGACTGGAACGGCAGCAAGTGGGGCGAGGCGTCGGGGACCGAGAAGTGGAAGACCGACGAGAGGCGCGGGAGGGACTTCGCCGATCCTGAGGCGTGGCCCGGCTGGTCAGAGTTCAAGCTATGGCGGCGGAAGGTGATGCGATGGCGGCAGACGACAGATGTGGATACACACAAGCACGCGGACCGCATCATGAAGCTGCTGCCGATCGACTTGCAGCGGAAGCTGGAAGACATCACCGACGAGGATCTGATATCAGACAACGGAGCAGACAAGGTCATAGCCAGGCTGGATCTGCTCTCGGGAGAACGAGTCGGAGACGAGAAGCGTAAAGCAGGACGTGAATGCTTGTTTTCGTTTCAACGCAAGCAAGGAGAAGGACTCACTGAGTACGCAGCAAGGTTGGACCTGGCTTTCGACAAGGTCGGTACCCTCGGGCTTCCTCTACCAGATGATTGGAAATATATGTTCTTGGAAGAGGGAGCTGGACTGGGCGAGAGAGGTACTCAGTTGATGAAGATTCAGATGAAGACAAAGGATTCCTACAAAGAAGCCTTGGCAGCCATCCGAGAGATGGACGTGGCCAGGCGGGAACATCTTAGCATTCACCGATCTCGAGCCTACCACGTCGAGCAGTCGGAGGTCGTCAAATCAAGTTTCCCTGTTCATGAGCCCTTTCCGTTGACGACCAGGACACGGACTCTCTACTCGACTGGGACGACGTATCCTCTTTGGACACTGAGGGTGAGGCAGAGATATATGTAGCGCTGGACAAGATGGACCTGTACGACGATGAGCTCAAGTACGCGTTCAACACCATGCAAGAGGACAGGCGCAAGACATGGAAGCAGAACCGCGACTTGAAGAGGAAGCTCAAAGTGGACCGTAAGTTCTTCGACCGCTCGAAAGAGAACGACATCAAGAGCGGCGACAAGAGCAAGTTCAACAGGGGACATCGCTCGGCGAAAGGAGAGCATCGACCCAGACGCAATCGACTACCTCTCGCGGAGCTGATCAAGAGGACCAAGTGCAGGTCTTGCGGCAAGAAGGGCCACTGGTCACGCGAATGTCCAGACCGGAACGGCCAGAGCCACAGCGCCAGTGCAACCGGAGGAGGGACGGCGTCTTTCGTCACCGGCTACGTGCACGCAAACGTGGTCGACCCCAACGCCCCGGAGGACGTGTCCAGCGGCCAGGAGCGACAGCAGCAGGACGAGCTGGTGCTTCTCACCGTCCCGCCCGGGGAGGCGGTGGTGGACACCGCGGCAGGACAGGGGCTGATCGGAAAGCCTTCTCTGAGCCAGCATGTAGAAGTTTTGAGGAGAAAGGGCCTCAGGGTCCCTCTCGTGGCTCCTTGGAACCCGTCAGCTCGGGGAGTGGGCGGAGGCACGAGGGTGCTTCACACAGCCCTCATTCCCACGGGGATCCAGGGAAAGTCCAGAATCATCGAGCTTGATGTCCTTTCAGGAGGACGCCCCGCCTCTCCTCCCCGTAGGATTTCAAGAAATGCTGGGGTCCAAGATCGATTTGGAAGAAAACACCATGGACCTCAAGCGTTTAGGAGTCAAGGTAGGCATGAATCGTCTGCCCAGTGGGCACCGCACCATCAGGATTGATGACTTTCAAGCCTCGGGCGCCGATTTCAAGTGCCCAGAGGCGGTCTTTCAGCGGCATCCTTCGCTGAAAGAGAGTGATTTTCACTGCGACTGTGGCCGCTCAGGCAGCTCGGGAAAGTACGCACCCTTCTACCTCACCTCCAGCGGCGACCAGGGAGACCGAGAGAGCCTAGCCGAGTCTGGCCGTGGCAACCCTAGGGTCCTGGGACCGAGTACTACCGTTTCTAGCTTGGGCGTTCCGGAAGACCCGGAGGGGTCGAGGACGCCGTTCGGGGAAAGCAAGCACCGTCAGATGTCGGATCTTTGATCTGGATCGGGTCACCGCCACACTAAGGGAGACACATCAGGAATGGAAGTAGGAAAGAGCAGCACCACAAGCGCGACCTGGTCCAGATCGGAGACCCGGTCGAGAAGCAGCACGTGGAGAGTGGGTTGTCTATTGACGTCGCTCGCGTTCGGGCAGCTCCTTGGCTCAAGCATCTGGGCCAATCTCGATCTCGACGACGCTGTCCGCACACACCACCGAGTACGACAGCTCTCAGGAATCAGCAGTCGCGATGCCGAGGAAGGCGCAACCTACCGAGGCTCAGCTTCGCGAGAGGCGCCCGGCCACCATGGCCGAGCAGGTGGCCGGCACCGACACGACTTGGACATACGCTGTGACGGGCACGACAGTACCGGACCACCTCAACAAGGCTCAGCGCAGCTGGGCATGCATGGTCGGCAGCACCATGTTCTGGCTCAACAAGCTCGCCGACGAGTTTGGGCGCATGATGGTGACGCGCAGATTCTGGCCCACCAACCTGCCGAAGTCGCTGAAGGTCGTGCCCCAGGCCTACTATACTTGTTGGCATCCCCCGATCAGCGTCGACTACGGCTGCAATGGATATGGTGCCTGGTGGGTCTGCTCGGACTGTACCATGCGAGTTGGATACCTCGACAAGAAGCCAGACAAGACGAAGAAGGAGCCAGACGTGACATGTCTGTGCAAGCGCAGGACTGCGGCGTGCTCGCTCTGTGGGCGGGGTTTCGCTCAACAGAAGGGCGCAGACCCAGAATGGCGGGCTCTAGTGGCCGCTCCAGCGCCGCCGCCCGGCAATCGCGGGGTCACGCCCGCTGGAGTGCCACCGCCTTGGCCAGCCCAGGCCGAGTCGGGAGCCGCTCAGCACTACACCCGAGCGAGCGAGGCCGACCGGGCGGACTGGGTGATGAGCGAGGCGGAGGGCGACCTGCGTCGCAAGAAGCAGCTCCAACGACAGGAGGTCGCAGCGGCGGCGGCAGCGTCAGGGCCAGCTACTCCTCGGGAGCCGCGCAGTCGGAAGCCAGAGAACGGCGAGGATCTCTCAGAGGTGATGCAGATGTTGAGGGACATGAGCGCCAAGCAGGAGGCACAGCAGAACGCGATCAGCCAGCTGACGAAGGTGACATCCGGCCAGGTGCACGCGATGGCGCTGCTCCAGTCCCAGATGCAGGCCCAGAGCCCGGTCAAGGAGCAGTCCTCGATCAAGGAGCAGCAGTCAAAGTCACCGGGACAATCGTCGCAGCAGCCAGGATCGAAGCAGGAGATGCAGCCAGGCCCAGCAAAACCAATCCCATCGGCGATGGCAGAGCCAGCAATGCCGGGAAAAGGGTTCGCCTCAGTGGTTCTTCCCAACGGTGGCGGAGGCGCTCCCTCAGTCCTTCCCAGTGGACCGGGCGCTCGTGGAGGAGTTCCTCACCACTACATCGGGGCGCCCGACGGAGGACACCAGACGTCGATAGCTACGACCCCACATCTTGCAACGCAGCAGGTTCCACCAGAGGCGTCCTTCCAGATGATCACGACCGCGCCGTTGGTTGCCGCCTACCCGAACTACGCGGCAGCACCACCCTTGCAGGAGCCGCATGGACAGGCGAAAGGTCACGGCAAGGGCCCGGACAACCCGACGGGCCTGATGGACCAGAGGGGCAACCTGTTGTCTTCTACCACGATCAGCAGTATCGATCTCCCAGGATCGGCCTTGCCTTCACAACAGTTGGCAGCGGCAGCTCCGCAGAAGCGACCTTCTCACCTTTCGAGGCCCTCTGCCGAGCAAGGAGATCCCTGGAAGGAGTCGCCCGAGGAGAAGCAGGCGCGGGACCAGCGCCGGAAGGACGCGGAGGAGGCGGCCAAGCGCGACAAGGACCGTCTGGCGCGGGATGGCTGGACGGCAGCGGGGTGGAAGTCGTGGGACGGCTGGAACAGCGGCGACCAGAGGTGGGACAAGGGCGGCCAGAAGCGGTAGAGCCGATCTCGAGCGCTGTCCAGAGCGCCCCGGGATCCGAGAGAGCCAGTACCAGGACCGGGGACGCCAATCTCAGCAGTCTCTTCGAAGTAGCCTCTGAAAGATGTCAGGCCTTTCAGGACCACTTCGATATCGAATGGAAAGGGGAAGAAAACGGGAAGGTTCGATTCGTGTGTCCAGAGCTCGATGACGCCATCTTTCATGATCCCTTTTCCGACGAATCAGAAGTTATGATGACCCGACGTCAAAGGAAAGACATGCTTAGAGATTCCGGCATCTCCGAGCGATATAAGCTTACTAAGTGTTTCAGGACCCACCTGCGGAATCGGGCCTTCATGGAGGTCTTTTCTCCTCCGCGGGTGGCGCGGTTTGCTCAGCACGCCGGGGTCTCCTGTCTAGGCAGCTTTGATAAGGAGGGAGGTTGGGATTTCACCAGGAAAGGGGATCGGGACAAGTTTGAAGCATTGGTGAGGAAGAAAGAGCCCTGGATGGTCCTCCTGGAACCTCCTTGTGGCCCATTTTCGATATCCAGGAACGCTTATGCTCATCGGGAGATGACCGAAGGGCAGCGGCAGAAGGATGCCGAGGCACTTCTTCTCCTAGGTTTTGCCGTGGAGATCGCTATGATACAGGTCGAAGGCGGCCGCAAGTTCGCTTTTGAGCACCCCTCAGGTGCATCCTCCTGGTCGACCCAGGCCGTTCAGCACATTTTGGGACTGGAAGGGGTAGGACACACAAATATAGATATGTGCTACTTCGGTCTCAGTGTCGACAAGAGCGGAGACCTGTCTCGAAAGCCGACGCGTTTGATGTCTAACTGCCCCCGGTTCCTGGACCGTTTTTTCTCCGCCAAGTGGTCCGGGGATCACGTGCACGCTCAGTTGATCGGGGGGGGAATGACATCGAAGGCTCGCGTTTACCCGCCAAAGTTCGCGAGGGCCCTGGCCGAGGCTATCAGGTCCAGCGTGGAAAACACTCACCCGGGCCCCGCCCCCGAGGAAGTTAGAGTGGTCCGAAGGCCACAGTACCAGCTCTTAGTTGAGCCGCCGGGGGGGGTATGCTTTCCTACGGGGACTGGGGAGGCTCCCAGCCCTGACGAGGCGGCAGCCGGAGGGAGCGAGGACGCCCGCCCTGACGACGAACAGGGCGAGGAAGCGGAAGCCGAGGAAGGTCCGGGGCCTGAAGACGAGAAATTCGTCATCACAGCCCCGGTGAAGCGTATGATACACAAAGTTCACGTGAATTTAGCTCACCCCCACAAAGACGTCTTTTTCAAAATACTCAAGGCGGCCCAGGCGAAGCCAGAGGTTTTGCGATACGTCCGGGACGAGTTCACGTGCGGGGACTGTCAGGCCCATTCCAGGACGGCCGCTAGTCGGCCAGCCGCGGTCCCGAAGACGTTTGAGCTCAACAAAATCATTGCCCTTGACACGTTTTTCCTTACGTTCAAGGACCAACAGCTGGCCTTTCTCAACGTTATATGTCACGGGACAAACTTTCAGGTTGTGGAGCTCTACGACGGCACGGCTCTCGGCGCTTGGCGAGCGTTCATGCGTGCCTGGGTAAGACCTTTCGGCCCGCCAGTGTTCGCCATCACAGATGGCGGTCCCGAGTTCAAGGGACAGTTCGAGAGGGGGGTGGAACATTTAGGGATATTTCACCATATCACGGACTCCGAGAGCCCCTGGCAGAACGGCAGGGCAGAAAGGCACGGAGGATGGGTGAAATAAATTCTGCTCAAGGCCTCCGAGACGACTCTCGTCACCACGGTGCCGGAACTCGAAACACTGGTTCACGAGGTCACCGCGGCCAAGAACAGATACCTGCACCGGGGGGGTTTCACTCCCTATCAACTCGTTTTCGGGATAAACCCCAGGATTCCCAGCGATATCTTGGCCGACGATCCGATTCAGGTCGTTGGAGTCGAAGATTTATCTCCCGGGTCCTGGGACCGAGACACCGCGTCAGCGGAGTTTGCGAGGCGAGATGCCATTCGCCGGCATGCTCGCAAGGAGCTGTTTGAGAGTTCCAGTTTAAAGAAGTTGGCCAGCGCTGTCAAGGCGCCCACCCATCGGGACAAGCATTTTGTGCCGGGACAGTGGGTCTACGTGTGGCGCAGAGCGCCAAAGGGGGGACAAAAGACCTACGCCTTACAAAAGGACAGGTGGGTTGGCCCCGGGCTCGCCGTGATTCAAAACGGTGGGACCATATGGGTCGCAATGCGATCGAGGCTCTGGAAATGCTCGTCGGAGCAAGTCAGGCCAGCGAACACGGAAGAATCCAGGGGGGGGGAAGTTATGGCGGATCCCGCCATTCAACAGCTTCTCAGAGAGGCCCAAGTCAGTGGCCACCGAGCGGGGACCAACGTGGCCTCCGAAGGCCCTCCTCCTCCGGAAGCCTGGGACCTGGGGGGGCCCATGGAAGACGGTCCTGGAGCTGACGTTCCTGATCTAGAGAGAGACTCAGGGGCGGCCGCCGGAGAATCGCTCGAGCGATCACCTCAGCCTCCTTCTGGAACGGAAGAGGACCCCCGAGGGGGCAGAGCGGGGCGAGAGGGTCCTGCTCTCGAGGCTCCTCCGGGACTCTCTCCCATTCCGGAGGGAGAAGAGGTGGCTCCCTCGGATGACACCAGGGATCCCGGGCCAGGGGGAGGTCAAATGTCCAGGGAAGTCTCCTCTGATCCAGCTGACTCCGGGGTTCTGTCTCGATCCGAGTCAAGGGGCTCTCTCGTACCGTCAGGCGCGGTGTCCCGCACCGCGTCGGAGAGAGACGGCGCCGCGGGCAGGAGCACGCGACGAAGGCCTCCTCCTCCACCACAGGGAGAGAAGAGAGGGCGCGCCATAGAGCCGGGGGCCGCTTCCTCCGGAGAGTTGCCCGAGCCGTCTAGTGGCGCTATCGAAGCGGCTCCACCCATCAATCCTCGGAGATTGAGCATAGCCGATACAGCGAGCCAACGTCGTAATGCCGATTCAGACCCCGGTCGGATCTTGCGCGAGATGCAGGAAGCTGTGAGGCACAATCGACAGTTAGACGGGTATAGATTGTCCAGGCTCACTCCAGGAGAAACTTTCCGGGGGACTCCAGCGGGTAGAGTTCAGCAGCAGATCTCAGAGCTAGAATCGGTGCCACAGCATCCTCATACCAGACCTCGTTCATCGGGTCCTCCCTCGAGCACGGCTCTTGTGGACACCTTTGTTGCTTCAGGATCCGAGGAGGCCACTGTCGTGGCTGGCGCGTTCTTTGAGGCCTGCTCCAGCAGCGGCCCGGGCCCTGGAGCCGTTTTTCAAAGCCTGGACCAAAGACTCCAGGAGGAGGGCTGGAGCGGATCCTGGATCACCTACTCCAACGGCAACGCCGATGTGGAGATAGTTCCTCACGAGTCTGGCGATTGTTCCCTCTCGCTTTTGACCAACCGGGGAGCCGAGGTCCACTACAAAAATCTGAACTCCGAGGAAAAGAAAGAGTTCGACGTTTCAGACTCGGCCGAGTGGAAGGCCATAGCTGAGGGGACTAGTGCCGTCATCGTCCATCCTCCGGACAAGGCGAAAGAGCTTAGGAGGCTTTTCCCGAGTCGAATCGTGTCCAGCCGCATGGTGAGAGGGTGGAAACCACAAGAGGGGACGTTTGCTAAACCTAAGGCTAAATCTAGGTGGTGTGTTCGTGGGCACCAAGATGAGGACACATGCGAGCTCCAGGTCTACGCCCCAACCCCCTGTATGGAAGCTCTTATGCTGTTTTTGGTGGTTGCGCTCATGTTTAAATTGACGATATACATTGGCGATATCAAAAACGCGTTTTGCCAATCTGAGCCCTTGAAAAGGGCTCGCGGTCGGGTTTTCGTCGAACCATGTGACGGGGTGCCAGTACCGCCAGGATCTCTCATCGAGCTCATAGCCCCAGTTTGCGGCCTTGATGATGCCCCGTTAGCCTTTCACCGCACCGCAGCTAATTTCATGCACACTCAGGGCTTCGAGCGGACCAAGTTAGAGCCCTGCTGGTTTGTGAAGCGCTCCGACCGCGGGCTGGAGGCCCAAGTGCTCGTCGAAGACGACTGGGCCATCGCGTTCAAGCCCGGGTCAGAGGATCAGTACATCAAGCCCTTCAAGTCCAGGTTTACTTTTGGGAAGATGCGTCTACTGGACGCGGAAGGGGTGGAGTACATCGGGAGGAGATTGAGGTTAGACGGGGATCGTATTCTGGTGGATCAAGAAAAATACATTTTAGAGCAGCTCCAGAAGATCCCTCTGGCCCGAGGCAGGAAAGGAGACCACGGGGCCCCTCTGCTAGGAGGGGAAGTAGCAGCCTTTAGGTCCCTCGTCTATAAGCTGCAGTGGGTAGGTCGCGAGACCAGGGCAGAGGCCGCCGGCGCGGCTTCCATATTAGCCACGAAGGTCAATCGCCCTTGCGTTCGCGACCTGCTCGATGCCAACAAGATGGTGGATCATCTACGCTCGACGGCCTCGCTTCCCGTCATCGTGTGGCGTTTCAAGCCGGACGGATTCGTCCTGGCGACTGCCAGCGATTGCGGTGGAGTGGGGGCGGAGGACAAAGATGGTCTGCAGCATCCTCAGGAAGCGTGGCAGATATATGTTGCCGACAATTCCCTGGCCCACGGGTCACGGGCCCGCGTCACTCCGATTGCGTGGAGGTCTGGGAAAGTCAGGCGACAGGTATCTTCCACCCTCGCTGGGGAGACTCTTTCATTGTCCAGCGCTCTAGGAGAGGCCGAGTGGCTTCAAATCTTGTTGCTGGATGTAGTTCGAGGAAACGTGGTCCACGAAAGGTGGAGAGAGCACATAGGTCCTTTCGTCGCCATCTTAAAGGACGAGTGCCAGGTTCTTGGGGAGCCACAGTCCGGGAACCTGAGCGTGGTCGACGCAAAGGGTATATACGACGCGCTCTCAAAGCTCACGGCGGGGTCCAAGTCGGACCGGCGGGCAGCCATAGACTTAGCGGTGGTCAGGACATCTATGGAGAAAATCGGAAGCGCGATCCGATGGATGCCGCATCCGCTGATGCCTGTAGACTGTATGACCAAATCGGATCTAGCCAAGACTAATGCCGCTCAGTTGACCATGCTCAAGTCAGGCATGCTTCGCCCATCGGCGGAGGAGTCCGCCATCCAGGAAAGAAAAGAGGACCCCAGGACCAAGGGACGTTCCAGAGCCGAATCGAGGCGACAGCTCCAGTAGGCCTCCCACGGTGCGCTGTCTCCTTCTGCCTCTTTGCTCTGGACACTCCCAGAGACGCAGCCGATAAGGGCTCCACGGCGCGATCAGCGCTAGAGGAACTCTCTCGATTTTGCCTCTGCGTCCGACTCTCACAGCGCCGGCGACTGCCTTTCTAGGAACGCCATCTGGCCAGAGAGGAGCGACCTCGCGCTCCAAGTACGCTGTTGTCGCCGGCGCAAGAGAGAGTTGCCAGGTACGAGGACGGAGTCCCTTGTGCCACATCCTGTTTCACTAATTTCAGATGACCCTCCAGGCAGAGTGAATGGCCTGGTCCTCATCACTTCAAGCTCACTCTTTTTCGGGGCACTGTGCGTTTGAGTGCCTCTGGCGTATGACTTTGGTGAGTTCACAAAGTCCTTGAGCTTGAGAGTGTTTACAGATGAGGGGACCGGACCATAACCACTCTGGCTCAAGTCCTTTTCTCTCTTCACTAAGCCCGATCCGACCCATTCCCATACCTTCCCCATCATCTCCTTTTCCCTTCCTGTATACACCTGGAGGGTCACCGTGCTGATAGACGGACGACTGGGAGGTTGCCGAGTCAGGGTTCAGCCAGGAAAGAGCACCATCTACTTCGTCGCCGTCATCGTCCAGGGAACATAGTGACGACGATTGCAAGGTCGACCGTGACACCGAGAATGAAGTCGATTCAATGAGATCGATAGTGAGCTCGATCGCGAGGTCGCTCGTGCGATCTACGGTGAGATCGCTTGTGAGATCGTTAGTTTGATCGATCGATGGTGAGATCGATCGAGAGGTGAGTAACGAGATCGAGTGTGAGACCGATCGACAAGAAGATCGACCGGGAACCCGAGAACCCGTGAACCCAGCCGCCCACCGAAATTGGCCCAGAACCAATAACCAGGAACCCGGGAACCCGGAACCGGGAACTCGGGAACCCAGCCGGCCACCAAAATCGGCGGGAAATGTTCGCCAAATTTTTCAATATCCGCTAGGACCCCTTCAGTGCACGCACTGGTAGGGGAAACAGCTTGCAGCATACATGATTCCTCAAACAATGCATGTGTCTTCTTAGGAACTGGGCCCGCCTGCAGGCCCAGCAGTCCCGTTCCTGCCCTTCGCCGTCCCATTGTTCCGAATCTAAGGCCCGTCTGCGGGCCCGGCGGCTCCTTTCCAGCCCGTCGTCAGCGCCCTATTGCGCCTTTCCCCCCCCCGTATTGCAATCGCATTGCATTGCAATCGCTTGCAGTCGCCTTGAATTGCCCTGCAATCGCACTACATGGCATTGTATTGCTTTGCATTGCTCTGCAATCGCATTGCGTTGCTCTGCATTGTTTCGCATTGCATTGCTTTGCATTGCTTATCATTGCCTTGTATTTGCATTACCTTTGCATTAAACTGCTCTGCGCCACATAGGTTGCACTACATAGACTGCCCCACATAAGTTGCAGCACCTAGATTGCACCGCATATATTGCAATCTGTCACTGGCTGGGGTTCAAGCTTGCTAATTTATGTACATAGACATATGTTTCTGTGTATATCTATGTGTGCATTGCGCAACATAGCTTGCACGACATATCTTGATGTACCTGTGTGGGTTGTGCGTATTGTATGTATTGTGTGTTCTGCGTTATGTGGGTTGTGTGTCGGGTGCCGGTGTATGTGTTGTGTGTTATGTGTGCTTTGTGTGTGTTGTACGACAAGGCTCGACATCCTGATGATGTCTCAGGCGATATCTGTGCACCATCACTCTCATCCCCTGTGGGGTTGAAGGTTTTGTGACAACTGTTTGACAGAAAGGCTGTGCTTTTGGACGTGATGTCGTGATCTGCGTGACGGGAGCGTTCGATTTTCAGACTTCCCTGGGATTTCAACCGGCCAGAACGATAGCGAACGACACAATCATCGTCTTTGAGATCAGTTCCTTCGGAGAGGTGCACATGATCAAATGTATACACATATATGTATATGTATACGTATATGTATACGTATATGTTTAATGTGTAGATGCTTACATGTGTACAGGTAAATGTATGTACCTTTATATGTGTAGGTGTAGGTGGTGGTGTATGTGTACGTGTACGTGTACGTGTACGTGTATGTATATCTATATAGATACATCGAAGACGCCCACGGCGAATCACCGCCGCTCCCTGCCTTTTTGGAAACGCCTGCGTGGCCGAACGTTGAGTTTGAGTTTGGCCAACCTATCGGGCCACTCGTTCCCCGAGTGGGTTTCGAAAGCCTTCGGGGAACACGGAGTCGGGCGAGCTATCGGACCAGGTGGCTTCCGAGCTTTCGGGGCTCCTGGAGGACGTCTTGTAGGGATCTTGGGCCGCCTTGCAGGCCTCTGGCAGGCCTTTGGGGCACTCTAAGGCCCTCTTCATGCCATCTGGGGCCGTCTTGGGTGCATCTTGGGGTCATCTTCGCCGTCTTGGAGGCCTTCTTGGCCGTCCTGGAGGCATCTTGGAGGCCATCTCGGCCGTCTTGGAGGCCATCTTGTGCGTCTTGGGGGCCTCTTCGGCCGCCTTGGGGTCTTGTTGGGGCCCTCTTGGGGGCCTCTTGGCCTGTCATGGGGCCATCTGGGCGCTCTTGGGGCGATCTTGGGGGGCCTCTTGGGCCGTCTTGGGCCGTCGGAGAGCTGAACAGAAACACATGCCAGCATCTTTTAAACAACATAGGAACAACAATGACTTTGGCCTCTTCGGGCCTTCCTGGAGGACGTCTTGGAGGCATCTTGGGCTGTCTTGGAGGCATCTTCGGCGCCTCTTGGGCCACCTTCGGCTCTCTTGGGGATATTTCTGCCGTCTTGGATGCCATCTTGGTCGTCTTGGAGGTCATCTTGGCAGTCTTGAGGTATCGTGGAGACCATACAGGCCGTTTTTGAGACCTCTTGGGCCGTCTTGGGGGTCCTCTTGGGGCTGGCTTGAAGGCCTCGTGGGCCGTTCTGGAGCAATCTGGGATGCTTCTGGGACTAGTTTGGGGACTCCGTGGGCCGTCTTAGGCGGTCGGGACACCAACGCCGAGGAAAACACACATCCTTCAAACACCTGAGGAAACTTTAAAATTTTGGCTCCCTCGGGCCTTCCTGGAGCACCTCTTGGACTCCTCTGGGGCAATCGTGGAACCTCTCGGGCCCATCTCGGGCCATATTGGCAGTCTTAGCGGCCATCTTGGCCGTCTTGAAGCTCAGTTTGACCGTGTCGGAAGTATCTTGGAGGCCATCCTGGCCGTCTTGGAGACCGTCGTGGGCGTCTTGGAGGCCTCTGGAGCCGTCTTTGCGCCGTCTTGGGGCCGTCTTGGGGGCCTCTTCGGCCGTCATAGGGCCAGCTTGGAGGCCTCTTGGGCGCTCTGGGAACGATCTTTCGGGCTCCTTGGGCCGTCGTGAGCCGTAGCCAAAATCTGTCAAATATCTGAGACAAACAGAAAAAATGAAACGATTTTGACATCGTCGGGCTCTCGTGGAGGACCTCTTGGAGGCCTCTTCGGCCGTCTTGGAGGCCTCTTGGAGTTCTCTGGGGCCGTCTTGGGCCGTCTAAGAGGTGTCTTGTGCGAACTTGGAGGCATCGTGGACTTTCCTGGGCCGTCTTGGAGGCCATCTTGGACCATGTTGGGCGAACCTGGAGGCCATCTTGGAAGCCATCTTGGAACCATCTGGAGCAGGAAAAACTGTTTGAACCACCCTTTCCGGGCCATTCTGGGACCCCGGCGGGCGGGGCCGAACCCCCAGGGGGAGTTCTCGTGGAAAAAAACAAAACCAAAAGCGAAAGGATTTAGCACGCCGGGCACCGCCGCCTCCTGTGATGAATCAACCGGGGGCGGCGGATGAATAAAGGCCTTCGGCCCATCCCGCCACCATGTCTGGATTGTGGGTCAACGGCCTCTAGGATGTTCGGTGGAAGGTCGCGGGAGGCCTCTCGGGAGCTTTTTGGGGACCGTTTGGAGGTCTCTTGGGGGCTGTTTTGCGGCCTCTCGGGGTTCTTCGGAACCCGTCGGGGCTCTCGGGGCCTCTTGGGGGCCTCTTGGGGGCCTCGTGGAGTCTCCAGGGGGTCTCCTGGGCTCTCTTTGGGGCCTCTCGGGGCGCATAGCTTGAATTTTCGGTGTGTGGTCACCCTCTTGGACCCCTGTTGGGACCGTCTTGGGGTCCTCTCGGGTCGTCTTGGGCGCCTCGTGGGCCGTCTTGGGGCCCTCTGTGTGCCGTTTTCGGGCCATCTTGGCAGGTTTTTGGGCCGTCTTGGGGCGATATTGGTTGCCTCTTGGGCTGTCTGAGGCATTTTGGACCGTCTTTGGGCCATCTCGGGCGTCTGGGAGCGTTCTTCAAGCATCTCGAGGCCCTCTTGGACCGTTATTCTGGGGTCTTTGGGGGCCCTCTTGGCCTTTCTGGGGGCCTTCTGGGGCCCCAGACAGTCACGCGGGGAGATGTGGGGAAGCCGTGGCAACCCCCGGCAGATTTTGCAATTTGGGCTCGGGACCCTTTAAGACTCCTCAGGAGTGGGGATTGTGGCTTAAGGTGTTAGGCAAAGGACCTGAGAATACGTCCACTGTGCGGATATAAACCAAGTACCCAAATACAATAACGCAATGTTGGAGTCCACGGTGTTGTGATGTCCGTGCCCTCATCCCAGACATGTTGTTGGCCTCATCTTCAGGGCCTGTCCTTTGCCGCGGGGTGTGATTTGACGGTCTGAGGGGTTGAGAACAGCCGTGGAATACCGAATCAGCCGGAACGTTTGCTTTTTTTAGTTTGTTGCAAAGGACCGATTGGCGATATGGGGCAGAAGGGATAGCACGGGCTTGCAGTCTTGGCAGCGGCTGGAAATCATGAAAAGCATGTGTGTAACACCCGCCCTCCTCCCGCGCAGGCTACGGTGGTCGGATCATACTCGCCATGAAGTGGAGTGGAGGGTCTTGAGGGACGTTGTTCTGTTGCCGTTTTCGGGGGCCCTGCACCTCTCAGGCCTCGGTGACAGTCAAAAGCGAGTCAGGATGAAAAGCTGGTCTTGGGGGGAGGTAGCCCGGGGATGCAGGGCCGTCTCTCGCAGGACCTTTTTCGTCCATTGGTGAGGCTTCGGGTTGCGGGCAGATAGCACCCCTGCTGGCCTTAACAGGCCCCCCGGTCAGTCCCAGCTGGCCTCGACAGGCTCCCCGAGAAGACCAGGGCGGCCTCAGCACCTCATCGTTGGGGCGCGGAGGAGCCCAGGGGCGCCGCCAGAGGTGGCGCCAGGGTGTTGAGACCAGCTGGTGCTACCGGGGGGAGGGCAGTCTGCGATCAGCCCAAAGCCTTGGGGTCGGCCATGTCCTCCTGATCATCTGACCCCCCCTGGCTAGCCCAGTTTGGGAGCCATTGAGCCAAGCGCCAACGCTTCCCGCGGCTGGCTGGGGCCTGCGATTCGGCCTGGGCTGACGTCGGTCAGCGTTGACTTGGGTTTTCGTGCCCCTGGTTCGCGGCTTATTTCGCACCCCCAATCTCCGTGTTCCCGCCTCCCCCACAGCAGGCGGGTTAGACAAGTGGGGAAACTCGGGTGTACTCTCCGATGGGCCCCTATCAGGGATGGACGCCTCCCCCATCGTATATCTCTGAGTTTGGTCTCATGTTCGTTGTCCAGTCGGAAATCCCAAAAAGTCGGGATCAGGGATAACCTGCCATCAGACGGCACCGTCACGCAGCAGCGCCTTGAGCGATGATCAATACATCGGGTTCCAGATCTGATCGTGTGCGTCGTTGCTCTTGAGACTATTTGGTCGCCCCCTCCAAGCTCGTTCCTGGCGGCAGGACTGAGTTGGCAACGGCAACGGTCCTCAAGATGGCCGTGCCAGCGCCCACTAAGCCAAATTGATAGCAGCTTCGCCCATGGTGGTGACGAAGCTGACAGGGGACCTCTTCCCGCGACAGAGCTCTCTGAATCGCCTCCGACCCCCCTCGGCTCGATCGTCATCCTGCAGCGGCGCGGCCCCGCGCGGCGGGCAGGGGCGCTGGCGAAGCTGCCCCACACCCGCACCGCGCGGCTCCTCACGCGCCCGCCCAGAGCGCGGCGGGGTGCCTCCCGCCCCCCCCGCCCTCGGGAGCGGCTGCACAGCCGTGGTGCTGAGATGAGGGCCTCTGCCGACTCGGGAGGAGCTGTGGGATTCGCAGAGGGCTGCCGCCGCTTGTGCTGCTGCTCGTGCTGCTCCTCCTCCCCCCCTCATCATTCTCTGCGCCTCGTCGTCCTCCTCCCCCTCCTCCGCCTCCTCCTCCTCCCTCTGCGGCCCCTTCGCCACCTCCTCGACCGCTCCGCCCTCCCCCTCTGCCGACTCGGGAGGACGACCCTCTACTCGCCTGGCCGTTCTTTTTGGATCTGGGTCGGGGAGCATGCTCGCGGTCGAGGCCCGCCGCCCGCAGTCGTGCTGTCGCCCTGGGCCCCAGAAGCGCCACTCGAGTGTCGCTTCTGGTCGAGCGATTTGGCTCGAGTGTTGCCCCAATCTCCCAGATCTTGGACTACGGAGGATGGCAGGCAGGTAGGAGGAGGGCGAGGAGGACGCGGGGCGCTTCGCACTCAGAAGCGAGGACCCAGCACCACGGCACGGTTTGGGGCACAGGTCACGGCGGGAGGCGTTGCTGGACGCTCTGCCTCCGCCGGGGTCCTCGCCGGGGCCCCCCAAGGGCCGTCAAGGAGCGGCTCGTGGCGACGCGCGGGTCCCGGGGAAGGGGCGTCGAGATCTCCAGAGGGCAACGCTGTGGAAGGGATCGCGGCGTCGAGGGTCTGGGCTCGCCGTCGTCGTTCGGGGGCGCCCACCATGCGCCACCGATGCCAGCCAGGCCCATCCTGGGCCGATCAGGGTGAGTCCCTCTCCCCCTGCCTCTCCTTCCCCCCTCGCCTGCCCCTCCGTCCTCGTCTAGTCCCCTGTCCGTTGCGCTGTGACGGATGTGTTAGAGAAGAGTGTGTAGAGGTTGGCTCAGTGCCTCATGTGCTCTTTGATTCGACGCGGCTGTCCAAACGCCCTTGATACTGAAATCAGGGTGTCCGCGGCGCCCGCGATTCGGGTCGGTTCGGCAGCATCGCAAACGGTTGCATTCGGTCCGTCGGGTTCTGTCGGCTGATGTGTCGCTGCGGCGTCGCTGCGCGCTTCTATGCTGCTTGCGGCCTGTCGGTTTCGGTGTCGCTGCCGGTTCTGCCGGTTTGTCGCCGTGGACGGTCTTGGCCCAGGATCGGTGGACATCCCTTCCTGGGTCAGTCCAGAAGCAGGGCTTGTACACCTATGCTGGGCCCGGGATGGGCCTGGTCAGGTTCGGTGTGGGCGGCGTACAGTCAAGACGCTGAAGCAAGGACCACGTTGGGCTCAGGAGGGATTCTGTCAGGAGGAGAGAAAACACAGACGCAATCAATCGTGGGCTCTCAGGAAAATATGGGAACATAGGGGAAGTGGGCGGAATACGAGAACCCAGAAAGCATGGGAAAATATTGGGGAGTCCTGGGATCTGCTTCTATGTATTGCGAAGGCCTTACGGCCGGTGCCGCCGACCCTGAAGACGACGATGACGACGACGGCGACGACGACGACGACGATGAAAGGCGAGGAGACGGAGGAGGAGGAGGAGGAGGAGGCGGATTAGCAGCAGGAGGAGGAGGAGGAGGAGCAGCCTGGACCACCCCCGCGGCCCATTCAGGCCATGCTGTACTTCTGTACAGTCAAGTCGTTGTGGGGCCTCCTGAAGGCCGCTTGGAAGCCTCTTGGGGACTTCTTGGGGCGTATATGGGACCTCTTTAGGGCCTCTTGGGGCTTTTTGGGGGCTTCTTGGGCAGTTTTGGGGCGCTCTTACGCTGTCTGGCCCCTTCGGAGGCCATCTTGGAGGCCTCTCGCGGCCGCCTTGGGGCTCTTTTGGGGTCCTGTTGAGCCGCCTTAGGTGCCTCTTGGACCGTTTTGGGTGCCTTTTCCATTGGCTGTTTCGGGGCCTTTTTGGGCCGTTCTTGGGCCGCCTTGGGGGCTTCTTGGGCGGTCTTGGGGCCTTCTTGGAGGCAGCTTGGGCCATGAAGGTCCTCTGAAAGCCGAAAAGGACGATAACACGAAAAATTGTCAAACACATATGGGAAATCAATGATTTTGCCCTCTGGAGGCGCTGTTTGGGGTTCTCCTGTGGCCCTCCTGCGCCATCGTGGGGGCCTCGTGGGCACTCTTGTTTTGGGCCACCTTGGGCTGTCTTGGGGCCGTCTTGGGCCGTCTTGAGGCCATTTTGGGCTATCGTGAGGCGGGCTTGATGCCTTCTTGGAGTCCCATGAGGCCTAAGAGGCTAAAATTTATGATTTTCCATATGTTGTCAGAATGCAGAGGGCCGAGGGAGAACGAATCTGTGTGGCGACCCCCCCCAGGACCTCTCCAGGACACCCCTGGGACCCCTCCCCCCCCCGCGCAGGGAAGGGATCAACGGGAAGGGGCTTCCCTTCGATTCCACACCTAGGTTGTTCAATTTCGCTGTGCACGGCCGGTCTGAGGAAGAGGGCGAGTGGAAAGGCCGGTCGAAGGAACGGGGCCCAGGTCAGTGGAATTCAGGAAGACGGAGACGACGAGTCGAACGGGAAAGCCCGATTCGAACGGAAGAGCCCCTCACACACGCCGACCGGGTCGGCGTTTTTGATGTTGTTGTTTTTGTTGTTGTTGGTGGTGGTGGTGGTTGTTGTGGTGGTGGCGGTGGTGGTGGTGGTGTGTTGTTGTTGTTGTTGTTGTTGTTGTTGTTCTTATTGTTGTTGTTGTTTGTTGTTGTTGTCCGTTGTTGTTTTTGTCGTTGTTGTTGCTGCTGCTGCTGTTGTTGTTGTTGTTGCTGTTGTTGAACATTATTACTTCTAAAGAATAATTATTGTTGGGACCCCTGGTGCACGACCCCCCCGCCGCGCCTAGGCCGCAGCCTCATTTTCATCATTTTCGTGAGGAAGTCTCAGGCAAAACGGGTTGGTCCGGATCCGGTTGTGTTGTTACGATCGGTTTTCCCTTGCAAAAAATAAGCTAAAGTGGACATTTCTTGTTCTAACATAACCAAACTTCAAGAATCCCTTGCAAAAAATAAGGTAAAGTGGACATTCGCGCGCGCAAGACGAAATCCTTCCAAAACCTTAGTTTTCGTAACGATTTTAACATAAAAACATCAACAAACCAATGGTTTTTCAAAACAAAATGTCAAAATTTCATCCCGCGCGCTCTTGCGGATTCGTAGGAAACCCAACACTTTTTAAACATTTCTGTCAAACGGGCTTTTGCGAGCAACTTTTTCGAACTTCTGCAACAACGGTTGCGCACCTGCCAGGGCCATCATCCCTGTCAAATAATACCATGCGGGACACATTCGTTTTTTCTTCGCGCGCGCACGCCGTCGTCGTCGGCCGCGGGGCCCTGAATAGTAGCCACGGTCGTCCGCATGCCACGAAGTGAAGTGTCCGAACGTCATAGGGCGGGAAGCTGGGTGTGGGTGGTGGCGAAGAGTCGTTTGGAAATTTGGTAGAGCTTGAACCGGCCCCCCCACAAAGTGGGGGTATTGCCCGCCTCCTATGAAAACCCTGGCACTGGTGAGAACGGAGTGTCCCCACGTGCTAGTAATTGTTGTTGTTGTTGTTGTTGTGTAGTAGCCACGGTCGTCCGCACGCCACGAAGTGAAGTGTCCCAACGTCATAGGGCGGGAAGCTGGGTTTGGGTGGTCGCGAAGAGTCGTTTGGATATTTGGTAGAGCTTGTAATGCCCCCCCACGAAGTGGGGGTATTGCCTGGTGTCGTATGAAAACCCTGGCACTGGGGAGAACACCACGCGTTCGGGTAAAATGATTGTTGTTGTTGTTGTTGTTGTTGGTTGTTGGTTGTTGGTTGTTGTTGTCGTCGTCGTTGTCGTTGTCGTTGTCGTGTGTGTGTGTGTGTGTGTGTGTGTCCCTGGGCCCTATTCTTCTGGATTGCCTGCCGTTCCTCAGATCTGGGTCGGGGAGCCTCTTCGCGGCCGAGGGTCGCCGTGGTCATTACACGGCACTGTGCACGCAGGGGTCCATAAAAGACAGCATTTGGGATACCTCGCGAGAGGGCATGCGGGAGATCAGATGGCAGACCAGAGGGGAGACCAGACGTGAGCCTGCGGGGAGGCCATGGAAGGGAGACGATGCGGGAGGTCAGATGGGAGACCATTTAGACAGGGGAGACCGGGAAACCATCAGGGCAACCACACCGGAGACCAGACGGGAGACCGAAGGGATATTAGGGAAACCATATTCAGGAGGGGAAGAAACACACAGACACAATTAATCGTCGATCCTCAGGAAAATATGGGAAGTGGTGGGGAAGACAAAAACTCAGAAAATATATGAAAATATGGGGAATATGTTTATTTGTGTGTATTTATTTGTGTGTTTGTGGGCCTCCTCACATACGGGGTACCATGGAAGACATGTTAAGGGAGACCAGGAGACAAAATGAGAGACCAGACCGTGGGGACCCATGCCAAGGAACGTTTTGCTTGCCTCCAGGGTGCCATTTGTTTCTTCTTGGGATTCGATGGTTTTGCTGTGGAGAGCGCGACGTTCCCACACCAGGAATCAATGGACCTCCTGGGGTCTCAGGGCTGTTTGTTTGTGTAAGGTTTCTTGTAGACTAGCCTCCACTGTACGAGAGACCATCAACCTACCGATCCCAGGGCCAGCCACTGGACCCTCTGGGTCCCCCTTGCGAGCCACATAGCCCCGACAGACAAGACGTACCCCTGCACACAAGCTGCGGTCGGGGGGAAACCGTGCCGTCGGAGATCTCGAGTCGCTCCCTTGCAGTGGCACCAGCAGGTATCCGGCCGCTGGCGCGCAGCTCGACGGGCCGTCGTACCACGTGCCGCACGTGCCCCAGGGCGCCACCCACGTGCCCGCGCAGCGCGCGGCCGCGCAGGTCGCGCGCCCCGCCGCCGCCTCCCCGCCCACCCCCCGCTCGAGGGGCAGCGACGGGCAGTCTCGGGTCTGAGGTTTTTGAGGTTTTCGCACGTTGCTGTCAGTTCTCGGCGGTTGCCCAGCCTCGGGGTACCTCCCAGCAGCGGCGCCTCGCCGAGGGTTTTCCCGAACGGCCTCCGAGGAGCTTGGGGTTAAGTCGGGCGTGTCCCCCTACAGGAGGGATATTAAAAAATAGTCAACATAGTGTTGGGGCATTTTTTATTTTCGAATCTTGTTGAAGCTCGTTGTTTTTTTAACTAGTTTGCACTTTCCTTCAACATCTGCCTGTAGGGGGACATGCCCGACCTATTATTAAGGGGGCCGCCACCTCCTCCCTCCTCTTTGAAATCGAGGACCGGGGAGAAGGGAGGTCACCGCCCGCCAAACCACCCCAACCCAACCCGAAGGCCCCGATTTGCCCGCGAAGGGGGGGGTGTCGGGGAACATAACAAAAAAACATCTGAAGCCCGTAGCCCCCCCAATCTGAAATTCGGGTCTTCGGGTTGGGCTGGGTGATCTGGTCGGCAGTCAGGAGGGTCAGCGAAGTTTTGGCAGTTGGGGGGGGGGGCAAGCGGCGAGGCGCACGCGCAGGCCGCTCCGCCCCGCATCACGGGCGGCGGCCTGCCCCCCCCCCCGCCTTCGGAGGGCGGGGGGGGCACGGGAACGAGCGCGTGCTGGCACTCGGGAGCGGCCCCACTCCAGGGCTCGTTTCGACTTCTCCGATTCGGTTCGATTTCGATGGCCTCGGATTCCGATTCGATTCGGCTTCGAATTCCGATCTGGGTTCCTATTACACAGCCGGGGAACAAGTTATAACAAACTCAACATGACGATTATAGTGAATGATCTGCAGACGGCAACGCCCAGACAGGATCATTAAGTGAGATTCGCCTTTCAATGTTGGCCGCGCGCGCAGGCGTGCACCATGAGCCAGGTCATTGACATACCACACTTTGGCTTTGCGCGCCCACTGGCAACATTGGCAGGCGGACGCTAGTGAATGCCCGGGTGCTCTTTCAAGCGCATCCTTCGCAGGGCCGCTGGCGTGGGTTGATCCACGTTCTGCTTTGCGGTTTCGCGCCCACCTGTCGGATGGCTAACGTGCAACGCGCAATGCAGACGATATGTTTCTTCCCGTAACTCTGACAGGCGGATGTCATTTGATGCGACAGGCCCCGCCTGGTCGGATTCAACATATTTTTGGCTTCCCTCCCTGTGCCACTTTTGTTATTGAATCGCTTCGCTCATTCCGCCGGCCCGTATTGTGCCATCGCGGGCGTTTGCTTGCGCGGTCGCGAGCCAGGCGGCGCTGGTGGGCCGTGGTCGTTTTTCAGAGGCGTTGCGGCAAAACGCATGGGCATGAAGCAGTTTGTTTGGAGCTTGTTGTGGGGGCTTCGGCCTCTACTGTCTTACGAGGTGGCTGGCTATCTAGTGGTTTTCGGCCCATCCCGCCATCGTGCCTGGGTTGTAGGTCAGAGGCCTCATGGATGTTCGTTGAAATATCGTGGCAGGCCTTTCGAGGGTTTCTTTGGAGGCAGTTTTGAGGGTTCTTGGGGGCCGTCGGGGGGCTTCTTGTGGCTTCTGTTTAGGCCTCGTGGGGTCTCTTGCAGGCCTTTTGGGGCCGCATGGGGGCTGCTTGGGGCGGAAGTCTCGAATTGTCGGTTCGTGCCCCCTCACTTGGGTCCCTCTTGGGGCCCTCTTGGGGCTCTCTTGGGCCGTTCGGGCGTTTCGTGGGCTGATAATGATCGTAACTGCTGCTGCCGTGGACAATTAGCTTTGGAAACGACCCAACAGCGATTTCCGAAACATCTGTCTTAACACTATATATGTATGGAAACATATCGAATTACCATAGATTGCGCTTTTCGGCGACGTCTTAAAAACACTACCAGACAATTCGCAATCGCTCTTAAAAGCCATTGCCTGGTAAGGGCGGCGGCAGATTTTACATAGTATGTTAGCGTGCTAAGAGCTCGAAAACTGATGATCCTGGTATGTGGGTGTCTTCATTGTCCACTCATATGAGTTGGTGGCGCGCTCGTGTTGTTGAGTTCAGAGGTCGGGGCACTCACAAAAATAGGTTTATCGCGCGATGTGTTCCCAACAAAACAGTCTGATTTGTTCGGGGAGCCACAGGCTCTTTCACGAGGAGGGGGAGGGGGAGGATGAGGAGAAAGAGGGGGAGGAGGACGATTCGGAGGAGGAGGGGGAGGATCAGGAAGGAAGAGGAGGAGGAGGAGGAAGAGGAAACTGAGGAGGAGGAAGAGGAGGGAGGGTGCGATGGCGCCGCCATCGCAGCTGCTTTGGTCCAAGCAGCATGCCCTGCTCTTCTTGTAGCAGGTGGATCGCGCGGCCAGTATGGGTGGCAAACCCGTCGCCATCTTTCACTGCACGTGTTGACGCTGCAGGAGTTTTTTTTTTGAAGTTGCTTGCTTTCAGTTCGCAAGGGGAGTGTAGTATAAGTAGAAGGAAGAGGAGGATGAGGAGAGAGGGGGAGAAGGGGGGAGGGGATGAGCAGTGAAGCCACATCGGCATACATCGGGTTGGCGTCGTTGTCAGTGTTGGCAGTTCTAGATGCAGATGCACGTGCCGCCTCGTGTGCCAATGTGTGAAATAAGTTCTGGCAGGCAACCACTGGGCCACGCTCTGCGGAGTGTGCACGAGCCTCGCCGAGCTGCAGAACCACCAAACCTATCTGGTCGCCTGTGGCGACGAGGACGGGTCTCAACTTCTCGAGCGCCACCTCTCCGTGATTTGTGACCTCTTGCGGTCCAGACAAGGCTCGTTGGGCCGACGTTCAAGATTTGAGAATTCGTGGCATTTGGCTCCCGCTCCGCCTCCCTGACCCAGCCAATAGCCTTCTCCAGCCTCCCCCTCCCCCGTTCCCCTTCAGTTGCTTTTGTGTTTTGCCTGAGAGGCAACATCGCCCTCGAAGCGCTGGTCAATTCTTCAGCGCGCGGTCCATCCGCGCCGCCCCCAGCGGCGGGGCCGTCCAGGGTCCAGCTGCAGTGATGTTGGGTCGCTCGCTGAGTCGATATTGTTTCAAAATGGATGGAGGCAGCTTCGGAGTTCGAGTTGGCGACCTTGCCGACATCATCCAGTGCCATGTGCCAGCCAAGACCCAAGCATCAAGGCTTCGATCTCGGATCATCACGTTGTGCAGGCGTGAACCTTTCTCGCAGCTCAGCCGTGGCAACGAGATCTTCGATATGAGAGTCGTCCCACCCCTGTTGCTGGCAACATGTTCGCTCGAGGTCGGAGAGAGCGTGTGGAACAGGCTCTGGGCCCCTCCTGCCTCCTTTTTCCCACTCGTTTTCTCCTCCTCTGCATCCTCCCGCTCATCACGTCGTCGCGTCGTCCTTGTCTTCCCCCCCGCCGTTGCCCGGGCAGGCTTTGCGACAACCTCGGCCGCTCCATCGCAGCAGCTGCGGACGCTCCAGTTCCTGTCGCAGCTGTTCCTGATACTGATGGTGGTGGTGGGCATGTCGAGGCGGCTCCGCCGCCACCCCAGGGCGGGGAAGCTGATGATGAGGTCATCGAGGATTCCAGTCGAGTTCTTTGGTTATGTCCAATCCAGCCCACCCCCAACCCCACGTAGAGAGTTGGGTTCAAAATCCCAATGGCATTGGGGTCCCAAGTGGGGCCCATGGGGAGTGCAGTCCTTGTTGGGTAGCTCCAGCTCCTGCAGGTTCGCTTGCCGGCGCAGTCTACCGCTCGTGCTGTCTATGAGCAGATGGGCCATGCTGCCCTGGTGAATGCACTGCTGGTACGTGACAATGCGATCAGGCAGCTCCGAGTTGCCCGCGACACGACGGCAAGACAGTTGAAGGCCAGAACTAAACAGCTAGAGGGTAGAAAAAAAGCGATCAAAAAAGAGCAGGACGATAATAAGTTATGGCAAATAACAAAAAAACGTAGGGGTGTCAGGTTGACCGTTCAGGGGTCGATGTCTTTGGCTATGCGTCGAACGATGGCGTCTGCGTCGGGCAGTGGGATAGGCTTAGGCTCGTTGATCGACATCTCGAAAGATAGCGTTTACAGGGCAGAGCGGAGAGTTGCTGCTGCCTTGATTTTCTGGCTCCGCCTTCCGCGTCGCCCCGAGAGTTTGATGACAGTGGAGTGCCCTGGGCCCTAAACCAGTAGAGGGGGGGAAGCAGTCAAGGTGCGCGGGCTCACGCGCCAATGTCTTCCCCATCATAAGGGTAGGGCGTCTTGCTAGATCGCGACTGTTCCACCGCAACGCAGCTGACCTCCTGGATGCAGAGAGAGCGCAGAGGGCGACGGAAGGTATTGGCTGCACGCAGCTCGCCGTGCACGCATTCTCCACTGACGCTACTAACAGCACCGTCCTTCACCAGAGTAAGTTGCAGACTTGCCTTGTAAAGTCGATGTACCTGTCAAGCATTGAATGCAATGCTGAGGACGACCCAACTCTTAAGAGCTCGAGCTTGCGCAATGCAGTTTTCTCAGATGTCCAAAGGGTTTGCGGTGGAACGGCCCCTCACACATACAGTCTGATTCACAAGCAGTTCTCATGCACTGGTGGCCCTATATGGAATGCGGATTGGGCAGCGGGAACTGGGGTTTCTATTACGAAGTGGACATCTGGTCTGAAGGATAGGGATGCGCCAAACAAAAGTCATCGGGTCAGGAGAGGGAGGATATGAGGAGGGGAGGGGGAGTAGGGGAATTGAGGGTGAATGGCAGAAGGCAGAGGGTAGGTGGAGGTGTACGATGTCCGTATGTCCGTTACTGTTACTACACACGTATGCTATGCTTACACCATATATACGTGTACATATATACTTAGTGTTGAAGGAGGGGTATATATATACATATATACATTCAAAGAGAGTGAGAGAAAAATAAATCCTCGCAAGGAGGTCATCGATTCCAACTGCGCCAGGCTTACCGTATACGTCTACACCGCAGACGGCGGGCCTGACCAAAAGAAATACAAAAGGCTCATGGAGTGTGCCACAATGGACACGCTCACTACTATATTCATACCGATCGGGTGCCTAATGCACGCAGGGCAGCTGACGTCAAAAGGTGGGCTCGGATGCGTTGATGAATGGGTGAGCTGGCTGCCCCGGGACTGGCGCTTCTTCTCTGGGCTCACGAAACTTGTGCAGGTTTGGCGTGAGCTCGCCCGCCTCGTCTTCATCGCGTGGGGGGAGTTACACGGATCCGAATCGGCCGTGCGCCACGCGCGGAGGTTGCCACCTAAATGTATATCGGGCAGGTGGGGCAGCGTCTCAGGGGTATGCAGTTTTATGTTGGACTGTTCAGATCAGGCAACCAGTGTATTGAAACAAGTATTGGAGTTTCCGGCTAAGAAAGGGAGAGTTGCGGAAAATGATACGGACGGCGCTGGCAACAAGGACTGCTTTGCTGTGCTCCCCATCCTCATCCTCCGCTCCCCCACCACCCCCCCGCGCCCCGGGGCCTGTAGTCTCGGCTCGCACTGAACTGCGCAGTCCGAATTGTTTTGGGCGAGCCGGGCAGGACAGTGGCTTGGATTCGCTGAGGATCGAGGAGCAGAGAGCGTATCGGCTGCGAATGGGTAGGTGGAGAACGGACGTGTATAGGACCATTGGCGATTGCCTCTTCTGGTTTGCAGTGAAGGCGTTCGAGGTGACGGCCCGACCTCTGACCCACCATCTTTTGTTCTTGCAGTCGCATCTGACCAGTGAGCAAGTGCATCAGGATGGGAACCACTTCGCACAGATGGTCAGAGGCAAAGCAGATGATATCTTTACAGAGTTCTGGCGCCCCGAGCTGCTAACGGAGCTTCGGGACTTAGTCGATGGCCTGCCGATGGAGAACGTGTCTGACAAGCCTGATTGCCGCAGCATTCGGGCTGAGGCAACCAGAGTCAAACTATCATGTGTGTGCCAGTGTATTTCACTTTCTGGCTTCTGGTAGCCTGTCTGAAAACGATGGTGTTCGGTTCGGGCTTTGCGTTGGTCCCGGGGCCAAGGTTTCGGCAGTCAATCCGATGAATTTGAGGGCCCCCCCCCCAGGGAGCTCGATTATGCGTGGAGCTGGCGTTCTACAACTCCACTGGGTATTTCAGGCGGGTGATTCATGAGCTCGCAAAGCCGATTTACCAATTCCTGTGGGTATGCCATTCCCCTCCACATGTCAGGTGCGACCGACGCATTCAATTCGCAGAATGCATATCAGAACTGAGCGACGAGCATCTAGATATCAACATGCGGAAAATAGTTTTGTTTTTCAGGGATGACATTGAGAGCATGGAAGAGGATGGAACAGCGACAAACAGTGTGTATGGTTTTGCTAAGGCAATATCAATCATGGCATTAAGTGACGTTCAACAAAACGAAAGCTGGAACAGCTCCATCAAGAAGATCACTGCCAGAAACCCACACACAACATTGCCATTACTTAGCGCCCGCATTGGGATGGCACATGCTCTCAACCTATGTTCTGGGCAATCCAAACCTATACTTGGAGGCTTCGCCACTACGACTGCCCTGGCCAGCTCCTTCGCGGAGCAACTTCCTTGGGAAGGTTAGGATGTCTGGTTGGAAACTGGGGCTCGCTGTTGCAAATGATGCGATGCTTGGTGTCACCGCGCACGTGGTGGCAAGCGGAAATGGTCCTCAATGCGGGAAAACGCTAGCTATATCTTATCAGAGTGCATCCAATGCGAGGACCTTGCCAATGAAGTTTTAACCAGTGCAGATCGATGGGACGCACCAGGTCCTGCTCAGGTCCCAGAGGACGATGTACTTCATGCGTGTTTAGCCAGTGTTGATCCAGACCTCAAGGAGCCCGATCTGGAGAGATGGGTAGCAACATACAACTTGATCATCAGTCGACGTGTTCCTGACTCGATTGACGTGTGCATGTCTGTTTTGGATGTCGATTCTGAACTTACGGACGGTTGCACGGTGTACTTCCTAGCAGACCACAATCGGACTATCAGGTGGGGCTTAAAGGGGCAGGCGTGCATTTTAGATGGAGAACGCACTGTTGTTGTAGAAGCCCCTTTTGAGCACTGCGCGTTATTGGATGAGCTCGGCAGCCTCTACCTCTTGTTTCAAGACAGTCCTGCTTCAAGGCGCGCTGTGAAGACGCACGCGGTACTTTCCTGGACTGTGACGGCTGCAGGTTTCATCGGACGCTTAGCCCCTCGTGCAGATGACGCACTTGTAATCGATATGTCGGTGGCCGTGCCAAAGCTTAAACATAACAAAGGAGGGGCCAAGAAAAAGGGCCCAAAGAAGAAAAAAGCACCTGAAAAGCATGATCCCTTGGGAAGCGATGAGTCGGAGTCGGTCGAGGAAGCGGGCCCCGGGGAGGACGCAGTTGCCAAGCTGTATGCCGACAAGGCATGGGGGAGGAAATGGGCGCAGTGCCCTCCTTTGTCGGGGCAGCCCCCCAGGTGGCTAGGAGGAGGAGAAGGCGAGGAGGAGGAGGAGGAGAGGAGGAGAAGGAGGCGGAGGAGGGGGAGGAAGAAGAGGGGGAGAAGAAGTCTTTGCTATTCTAGAGGAGGAAAGGAGGATGAGGAGGACGAGGAGTGAGTAGCAGTGCTGATTCCCCCACTTGCGCCAGGATCTGGATGAGGCGGACGAGAACTTCGACGATGATGTTGCCGCGGGTGGTAAGGAAGGCCATGAACATGATATAGCAAAGTGGGAGGACGGGATTTTGCACGGCCCTGATGGTCCCCCTGAAGATCATCATGTATTTGACCCAGAATTCCGGGAGGCCGCTTTGAACGAAGCTATTTTCGGGGTCGAGGTCCCAAAGGTCCCAGAGCACCAGCCAGAGGAAGAGCCTGAGGATCCAGATGTACCGCCTGGGGTCCCTGATGCAGTATCCAAGTTGATCTTTGATATGTGGGCTGACAACGTGCATCACAGCTTATCATGTCTGACGGATGCTCACAATGCTCGAAAGTCTAGGGAGGTTGGGCAACATGGCGAGTTGTCTCTGGTTGCGCATTCCCCCTCGAACTCTACGGCAGGGCTTGACATGCGCATCGGGTATGTATCCTGGACAGACGTGGTCACCCGCAGTGGAAGGTTGCAATCGGGTTTAAGTGCGCATCTGTGTGCGAAGCTGTGCGTGCCCCCCGGCAGTCGCATGAGCCGCACTGCGATAGCATGTGGACAGATGCGAATGCCATGAGCGAGTTGTGGGGGGTGTAGGTTAGGACCATGATAAAACAGCAGCCTTGAAGGCTTGTGTGGATCGACGAACAGGATAGGGTGAAGTACTCCATCATGGGCAACCCTTCCAAGCCTCTGGGATCGGCACTGATCGTGCACCCAGCCATCGGCGTTTCCATGGAGAAAGTGCGTGCAAAGGAACGCCCTAACCTCCCAACTGATATAGTCAGGACTGCTTCTGTCAATTTGGCTTCGCCAGACATCCGAGGGCTCGGTTGGTTGAGGGCGTTGGGTTGGGGGTTTGGCCGTAGTGAAGTGTAGACTAAGTGTAGGGACTCGTTCGGGCCTATCTGCCTGTGCCTTTCTGTTGCAAGTTTAGCAGCTGTCGGATTTGGGAAGGACTTGTAGGATGCAACGGCCCTATGTGGGGCTGCGACCGTCTGACGAAGTGCGGCATTTGCGACGATGATGGCGCAATCACAGCAGCGCGCATGTGCCCCTTGTGCACGCTGTCATGGCACTCGAAGTGTCTTGCGTTAGTGATGGATGAGTGGGCCCGTCTCGGCTATTTTGCATCCCAGAAGTATCAGTCGATTGTGAAGCCACGGAATGATTTTTTTACTTTAGATGGGCACGTTGGCACCGCTTGCCCTTTGGAGCTCCCAGCACAACTTACGATATGTCCTGCCTGCCAGACTTTGTTTCCAGGCAAACTGGAAGCCATGCTGCATAGCGCGCGTGAGTGAGCTAAGTCTCAAGCTGGCTGAGTGCCAGTTGGACATGCAGGTTCATGGAGCTAGCTGAGAGCTGGCCGCATGCGCAGAAAGTGATGATGGGCGTGAGTATTGCCGTGCGTGCTGCCATGCCACCTCCCGCGGTCACGGGCGACAGTTTTTTTTGCATGTCAGTGCTGTGTATGCCTGGTGTGCGGCATCCAGACATCAACACGTGGGTCGCAAGCCCATCTCAGAGTCCCAGCCGTATCCATAGCTTGGGAACCCCAGGGAGGTGGCGCGAGCAATTGTGCTTAAGCCAAACTTGCCACGGACATATATCAAGAGGTGGAGGGAGGAGTGGATGAGGATAGGAGGAGTGAGGAGGAAGATGGGTGTCCAGTCGCTCTCCCGCTCATCACTGCCGCTGCACTCCTTGACGGCGAGGGCCGTCATCCTTTCTCTGGGCGGTGTCCTACAACACCGCAGTTTCAATGCCGTTTGCATGCTGCCCGCCTGTGATGCCCAGACTTTCTTGCATCATCTGGAGAGCCTCTGTAGGTCCAAGGAGTCCAAGGAGAGCCCAAAAGAAGCCCGAATGAGTTCCAAGAGATCCTCGAGGACCCAAGGTACCCAAGGTGGCCCCGAAAGACCTTCCAGAGCCTCCAGAGTCCAGAGCAACATGCTGCCGTATCTCCGCATCTCGCTGCGTCGATCTCACCGTGCACCCCTCGGCCCGCATGGCCCCCCCCGAGAGCTTCATAACATGTATTGTGGAGCCAGTCGTTGAATCTGCATGGGGCCCTGTACGTCCCTTAGGCGGCTTCCATGAGCTTTATCAAACAGTCTTGGAGGGCTTTGGGGGGCACGCATAGACGCGAAAAGGTTTTAGAGCGGCAGCCCTATCCCGATGCGGATCTCATGGGCTCCTGAACCAGTCATGGGTAAGTCTCGGGACCGCCTGCGAAGCCCTTGGAGCGCCCCCGTGGCCCCATGGCCCATGCAACCTTCGAGAGCCACCAGAAGCCAAGCGAGCCCCAATGGCCACATACACAAGGCTAACTATCTTGACATGTTTGCGCCACGTAGTCGTTACACGACCCTGCCCCGGCAAAGGTTAGGCGCAGGCCACGACACGATGCGATCCCAAGATCCTAAGCTGCTCCTGAATTCTCTGTATACACACGCGCACGTCTAATGCTAGTAACGCAACACCAAGAAACATCATAACCACATGCTAGACATCGTACACATATACTCGACATGCATTCCATTGTGAATTCCATGATGTTTTCAAACGTGCTTCCATTGCAAAACCAATTGCACCAACATATATTCCAACACAGAAATGCTTCAGAGAAACATTTCCGAGCTGCATTCGTTTTCAAGCAAAATTTTGAAAACAAGCCCAGTTTTTCAGAAATATTTGCTGAAAACTAATGATTTTCGGGAAAAAAATCTGAAAATCTAGGATTTCAGAAAAAAAATCTGAAAATTCCAAGGTTTTCGGAAAATATTTCTGAAAAATCAAGGATTTTCGGAAAATATTTCTGGAAATCCGATATTTCCGGAATTTTTTTCTGAAAATCCAATATTTCCAGAATTTTTTTCTGAAAATCCAAAATTTCAGGAAAAAATCTGAAATATATGTTCTCCCCATAGTAAGGATCTTCATGTAGGTTTTGGTATTATTATTTCGTGTGTCTCAATAATGTGAATGTGATCGCAGGTGGTATGCACCATATTGTAGCACGCGCGACTAACGTGATAACGTTCACGACCACATTATACACCACATTCGCACCACACATCCTTCACTCACACTTCACAACACACCCGTAAAACATAGGCATTTGTGCTGCACAGGGTGTGATTGCGATAGTGTTTGGCATGCGAGCGGGAACTGTTCAGATACCACTACCATTCAATCTGCGCTCACACGTCATGTCTCGCCCCACGGGCGCGGTTAAGGGCATGGTGATAGAGGAGCGTAATGTGGCTGAATATATGTCGGACGATCCAATGATTATGAGGACTTGCGAGGTGAAACGAGCGGGGGCCCGTGGGTTCCACGAGAATGACACTTTCTACTTCTGCTGCCGGAGCGACACATATGAGGGACGGTTCCTGAAGGTCGTGGGGAAGGCTCGCTTCGTGAGGCAATCGACGTGCGCTGTCGGGGCCCTGAAGGACCTTGGGATGAAAGGTGCGACGCTGAGACGTGGAGGCGAGGATGGGAGGAGGAGGGACGGTGGTCGGACGGGAGGTCCCCTGAGGCCGAAGGATGAGGAGGAGGGGGAAGTGACGAGGAGGAGGAGGAGAAGGAGGAGGAGGAGGAGAAGGATGAGAATAACTATACGGATAAGGGTGGGTGAGGAAGAGATAAGGGCAGAAATGCCACCCTCTTTGAGCCCTGTTGATATGTAGTAGGCCTGATCAAACGTGTTGACTCCTACTGCCCAGGACTCTGCCATGCACCAGTTCCACCGCATGAGCGACCAGCAGATTGATCATCTTGCCAACACAGTCGCTTGCAAGTCTGGCGAGGTGAAGCTTTGGACAATCTACTTCAATAACGTTGAGGCCATCAAGCCTGAACGCATCATCCCGTACAACGGTAAGAACCAGTGGGTCTCTTTCAACCTGTCGGAGGCTGCGATTGCCAACAAGGGTGCTGCAGATCTGTTCAAGAAGATGGCCCAAGCTGCAACATCACCAGATCCTGCTCCTGAGCCCTCCGAGCTCGTCGAGGCGGCCCCGGCCCCGTTCGCGCTGCCGGTGAAGCGCCCTGTTGACTTGGACGGTGAGGAGTTATGCCCCAGTGCTAAGAGCGCCAAGAGCAACAAGGCAGAGGAGGTACTAGGAGACGGAGGCGCTGCAGCTGGTAGCACCACAGAGCAGTCGGGCATGGAGCAGGACGCTTCTCTTTTCCTGTGTTACGTTTCTCTTCAGGTAAACAAACGGCATTCGGTTTGCGTGTTTTGGTTTCCTGGTCAAAAGCAACCTGTAAGAGTTGTTGAATCCCTGGGCAGTACTTGCGTGTTCACGAGCAATGGGAAAAATAATCTCCAGGACAAACCAGTTGTGGTGCCACCGTTGCCGCCGTCGTCGCAGCTGGAGGAGGAGCAGGCCCCATTGAGTCCAGCTGGTAGCTCTGCTTCTTCCATCGTCAACACTGCTGATCTGGTTCGTGGGATGGATCTTACCAACCAGGGATTATTGTATGAGTTGATGGACTGGCCGATGCATTGCTTGAGCAGGCTGGAGGAGTACCAGCCAGGGACCACAACAGCTCTAGCGAACACTCTGAGGAAGACTACGTATTCGACCTGCTACTCTGGAATCGATACGCCAGGCGTTGCGCTCCACATGCTGGCGGCCCAACTCGAAGGTTCAACAGCCTGTGGGAACATCAAGCCAGAGCATATCCACGCGTGCGATATCCTGAAGGACTCGCGGAGCGAGCTCATCACTGGCCCGATGGAGCCTCAGTGTTTATTCAAGGATGTAGAGGACTGGTGGACCGACTCGATGAAGCGCTATCTCAACAAATGCGGGAAGATCGGCTTGAACGCTCTGATGCCGTACATCAGGATGCCTCACACTGTGCTTCGCAAGACGGCTTCCCATGAATGATTCCACGATCCACGTGGCAGGCACGTCTTGCATCGATGATTCCCCCATCGGGGCCCATGGTGGCGCCGAGAATGGTAAGGCTACTCGAGCGTTCGCAGCATGGGCTACGCAGCGGAGGCGGCAGGAGGAGATCGTGATCATCCACGAGAACTCCCTCTTCGATCCACAAATATTGCATAAGGTGTTGGGGGACAAATGCATCATCCTCTCCAAGATCACCTGCCCTACATCCCTGGGCTGGCCAGTAAGGCGCCGGCGTCGGTGGTCGGTACTTGTCCACCGTGAGTTCGCCATCTCGGTGACCTCGCGCCTCGCCCCAGTGATCAGCATGTTCCATCGCCCGATCCGCAGTACGTGGAGGGTCTTCATGGTCGCAGAGAAGGAGGAGCTGATCAGCGAGCTCCAGTGGGCATCGAACCGACCGTCGTCTTTGTGGCCTGAGTCGAAGGACATCGCTGAGGAGTTCCAAAGGGACATCGAGAACACAGACCACGCGGGAGTTTTCCCGCATTTTCGAGAGGCCCTGACTACGACCGAGCTGAAGTGGCTGCAGTGCTACGAGGGAATGACCCACGGCACTGACTACGTCCACAAGCTGAACCAGAACCCTATGGCGGACCGTGGCATCTCATCTACGAGCACTGTGCTACACACGATCCTGAGGAACACCTCCATCGACTACTCGTCAGTGCATGGTAGGTGGCTGGCACCGACTGAGCTCCTCACGGCGCAAGGCATCCCGACGCCGACGCTCGTCCGCGCCCTCGAGGCGGTGCCGGGCCACCTTCGCCCTGCGGTCCCCTCGCAGTTTTTCAATGATAGGCGTTGGTATGATGTAAGCTTCACCAGCAGCTTCATGATCCCCCGGACTGGGCGCAAGGATCAGATCGTCAAGAATCAGGCGGGGAACGCCATGAACACAAACGTCGCTGGAGTGCACTGGATCTTCGCGCTCCTCTTCGTCGTGCGCTTGGAGACCCGCTTCGAGGACAATCTCCCTGGCGGCCCTAAGCCGCATGACTTGAAGGTGGACCTGAGGGCGAACAATATCTACAATGAACAGTGAGTGGAGCAGGTTCTTTCTATTGCAGTTGTGACTCTTTTGGGTGCACGGCGCAAGGCTGTGCGATATTTTGCTAGCAGTCGTTTGCCATTGACATGTAGTGGAATTTTGTCATATTTTTTTGAGGTTCGGTATCCAGCTGTATGCAAATGCGATGTTTAAGTTCCCAGGATGTTCCGACCATCGCGTCACGAGTCATCGACTGTTTATCTTTCAGTTACTGCTTCTTCAGATGGAAGCTTGTGCTCTGAGGAGCATGGCGACGAGCTGCAGGCTAGCGGCTAGCGCCCTTCAGCGAGCGGGACGGCCGAAGGGCAGGCAGGCAACAGCCTGTTGTGCCGCAGCTGCATGTTTCAGTGCATCAACGAGTTAAGTACCAGGGATATGAGATCGGTTTGGTGAGCCAAGACCGAGGAATAGCAACTAACTGACCTCCATCCTCCCACTCCTACCACTGCACTCCTCCCGTCCTCTGCTTTGCCCCTATCACCTTTGCCTACTCTTCCTCTTTATTGGGCTTCTCCCTCTTCCTTGAGATTAAGTTGGGGTTCTTGGGGTGCTAAGGATTCTTGGGGTGCCAATGCCTGGGATTCTTGGGGTGCCAGTGCAAGGCCGTTTGGAAGATGATCAGGGCTTTTGGTGGAAGACGTTCAAAGCGCACTTGCAATGGGTCCCCTAGTGAAATGTGTTCGTAAGGCGAGGTTCCTTCAAGGGGTCCCCTAGTGAAATGTTGTTCGAGGCTGGGGTGCGTAAGTTTAAACATAGGATGGCCTTCAAGGGGCCCTGGCCACTTAACAAAGATGTACACTCGGTCGTGCTCATATCGAAATCGACGTTCGCTTCGAGGCCCCCAGGCTCTTGGATTCGACTTAGGGTTGACGCGACCATAGCCACAGCCTATTTGGTGCGCAAGTCTTTGAGCGCACGAGTGCGATCGCTGAGGTGTTAAGCCTGAGGATCCGCGCTGTCTCAGCCTTGAGTGATACCATGGTGGAGGACCAAATGTTCGGGGAGAAGGCCTCTATCACGGAACGCTTTCCAGGATTATCGGGCCTTCGCTTACAGCAGCAAGTGTTTCGCCTGTATGCCGTTCAACAGAACGTCACCCTGAGGTTCTTCGCGGACGACGGCTCCAAGCTGCTCGACATGGACGAGCAGAACCGACGCGTTCAGTTGGCAGTTGAGGAAGAGTACACTCAACGGGTGTTGGATCACGGTAATGTGGTTGGGGTGCGTGGGGCTCCATGGGTTCGCTTGAACCCAAATGAAGGAGTTGGAGCACCTTGCAGAATGATTACTTACGGGACCCTCACCCGCGCCATCTACAACGCGGCGGCCCGCAAGCCAGGATTTCTGTTTGAGCCTTTGGATGAGATTCGGGGGAGGGGAAGATAGAGGGCAAGGAGTCAAGGAGGAGGAGGGAGAGAGGGAAGGGCGGAGGAAGGAGGGGAGAGGGGAGAGAAATGGGACAGGCAGCGAGGAGGGATCCGATTGGAGGAGAGGGGGGAGGGAGGAGAGATAGAGAGAGAGAGAGAGAGAGAGGGAGAGGTGGCCACATTGAAACATCTCCAGATCACCCCAACGTGCGAGCGACTCTGGAGCAGGGGCTCGTCGGGGCCACTGTGTTTCACAAGCACATCCCTTGCGACGTGGTGTCGTGGCTGAGGGACTGGCACAATTCTTTCCACAACGGCTCTTCGTTCACGATCAACCAACTGCTGGATCTCATTGATGCCCTGGCCTCGGATTGGAAGGCGAAGATGTTGAAGGATGGCATGTCATCTACTGACCCAACGATCCGATCGAAATGCTGGAAATGGATATGTGAGCAGGGCCACGACGGCAAACTTGGATGCATGCAGGTCTTCGAGAAGGGCAGGTCGCTCATCAGCTCCCTGAAGAAGCGCAACATGTTCGACATCCTCAAGCTCACGTTGGGTGAGCTGTGCGACTTCAAGGATGGCGGCATCAAGAACGTAGACATCGTTTGCAACATGCACGAGCTGAACGTCATGCTGGACAAGTATTTCCTGTCCGCGATCGCGGACGCTGACCTGAGGATCATATTCTTGGAGACGGTGAAACACATGATCCCCTGCGCGGCGTCCGCGGCCGCCGGCGCTGCTGGAGCTCGCCCATATTCGACGCGGCCAGTCCCATGGAGCCTCCGCGAGAACCCCTCTGAGAAGATGAAGCTGTTCCTGACCGAGATGGGAGAGTCGATCACGTTCAGAAAGATTGCAAACGCCAAGGCGAAACCAGCCCCAAAGAAGAAGTCCAAGGGCCAGCAGGCGCAGGCCATTCCAGCTCAGCAGCAGGAGGAGATCCAGCTGACTGCCACCGTCACCATCGAGAAGGGCGGGACAGTCACGCGCCCAAAGTACTGGCTGGACGATCTAGTCCAATGCATCAGCGCAGTCTTCGAACATCCAGAAGTGACCATCGAGATGAAGAACAGCAAGATGACTAAGATCAAGTTGGTATTGTATTCTGTTGCAATCGAATTCTGTTTCACGGCATGCTCAGCTACGATCAATGGCAAGAGCGTGTCTACGTGGTCGGCACTTCGCTCGGAGATGAAGGACGCTGCACATTTGTCGCTCTTCACGACCGAAGCGGCCGACCCTCTGCTGGCGATGAACGAGGGGACTCAGGAGTCACCATCAGGCTCATCAGAGATTGACCCATCTGTCGCTGAGGAGGGCGTCATGACAGGCCCCTCGATCCCGATGCTCCTCACAACCTGCGTTGACGACCTGGGTAAGCTCCTCTCCTTCAACGACGTATCTATATTTTATCGTCTCCAGCCAGCCTTCACTACGGTGGCGAAGAAATGCTGGGAGAAAGCTGAGCTGGCTGTAAAGTCAGACCTGATCACAGAGCTGACCATCCTGGATACCGTGATCGGCGAAGTCTACGGGATTTTCGGTAAGTGGTGGGCAGTTGTCATGCGTGAGGCTTCTAACTCGGTGGCGACGAATGCTAAGATCCCAGCGTTCCTGAGAGACGTCATGAACCAGAAGAACTACGACGCCTTATCAAACATCCGCGTTCGCTACATGACTGGGATTATTCGTGATCTTTGCGTTGATGGCCCTCTCAAGGGATCCCCGGCAGAGAAAGCGCATGAGCTTGTCGAGTCGATCGAGAAGTACCTGTCCAAATACAAAGATGCGGCCGAGAAGGTTTCGGCATTCGACATGGCTATCGACGGTCCGCGCAAGTCCTCGAGCTGGTGGTCCCTGCAACTCTTGCTCAGGAAAGGTTGCGAGGACGGCGCCGAGCCCTTGACCTTGGAGAAGATGATGGAAATCTTGCCGCAGGGCTCAACTTCGACATCCACGAAGCCATCTACGGCTCCCGAGTCGGGCGCCAGCACTGGCATTGCATCCACAGGCGAGCAGAAGACCGAGGAGAAGAAGCCCACGGAGGATCATAACATGGAGCAGCCACCAACAACACAGTCAGCGCCCCGGGTGTGGTCTATCAAGGGTTTGCTTCAGTTCTCTGACGATGAGAAGATGAGCGGGTCCGTCGACGAGGGTAGCAAGGACACGGAGCGGGAGTCCCAGAGCCCAGTTCCGAAGATCGAGATCTCGCCCGAGTGCTTCAATCAGGCGTTCCTGAGGACTTTAGGCAGCTTTCTCCAATACAAAGTGGACGAGATCACTTACAGCAAGAGCTCCCTGGACGAGTACGCGCACTTACACGTTGACGTGAGTAACAAGAAGAAGCCTCCAATCCAGTGCCACAAAGATGTTTTGCCAACGATCAAGATCCCAATCACAGGCGCCATCGGTTTTGCAGAGCAAGGCCCTTGCATTAAAGCTCTGATCATCAAGACGAAGACGGACTCAGATGAATCCCAAGTTGAGGTTCCTGTGTACCTGAGTGGGCAGAAGGGCACAGACGTCCTCAGCGAGTTCTACACTCCAGGTTGGGGCGTGGAGATCACCGAGAAGGATGATGATGTCAATGTCCAGACTATCAAGCAGGAGCTCAGCTTCGACGTGCCGGAGAAGCTGCAGTGCGGAGGCACCCTCACCAACATCCCGTTCTTGATTCCCTGGGTCGTCGGGAAAGAGGCGCGGTTCGATAGTGGCGAGAGTGGCGAGACGCCTGCTAAGTCAGATACCAAGCAGTTCGTGCTACTGGACAAGCTGGTGACGTTGAAGCGCAAAGCAATGGATGCTGAGCTGGCGCCCGCCAAGCCTGGAACGAAGAAGCTCAAGAACATGTTCGCGTTCATGGGCGCTGCGGCCGCGGCGGCCAAGTACGACGAGGAGAACAAGCAGGGGGAGAGCGACCCGAACGTTCAGGAGGGCGGCCCGACTCAGGCCGCAGCCAGCACCACCAACGGTATGGGCGTCTCTGTGAGCAAAAAGCACTTGCTCAAATGATGATTATGTACGGTATGTTCTACTATTTCGGGTGCGTCTCGCTCGATGCCAGGGCAGGCTTGCTTTTGCATTGCTGTCTAGGGAGGCCGCGTGCACGTCGGCAAGGGACGAATGAGGATGATGAGGAAGAGGATGAGGGAGGACAATGAGTATGATAGGATGAGGGTTTGATTCGGATATCGATATCCACCCCACTGCCGATGGAGTAAGCAGTGAGCTGATTAGGCATTGTTGAGCGAGACTCAGACTTCAATTTTGAATTTCGAGGTTCGGCTCCGAGGAGCCCGAGGCCGTGGCCAGTCTTTTTTCGGGGTAGACTTGCCGCGAACAGGCAAACGCTGCAAACTACAACCAGCTGCTGCATGCGTCGACGCCTGCATGCCGTGCGTTCGCACTACTGAACCAGACGAGTACGAGTACCATGGATTGGTGAGCCAAGTCCAGCAAGAGAATCATGTTCGTTGCCGCCATCTAAGATCGTAGTCTCGAGCCTCTTGAGCCCTAGGCAAGGAGGAAGGAGGAGGGAGTGAGGAAGAAGATGATGAGGAGGAGGGAGGAAACGGGAGGAGGAGGAGGAGGGATCGATAGAGGACTGAGCGGGAGGAGGAATACGAGGAGTGAAAGATCAGGACGAGAAAGACAAGCATAGAAAATCAGCTTGTTGCTCTTTGCACCCCTTGTCTTCCCTTGTCCTCCCCCTCCTCCCCCTCCTCCTCCTCCTCCCTCAGCACTCCTCCGAATCCTCCTCCTGCCCCTCGCTCCCTCCTCCGTGCTTGTGTGCCGCGCCCCCGGCGCTGCGAGGTGGCCCGAATCGCATCGAACGACCGAGGGCTTGCCTGAGTCAAGTTTGTCACGTTATCCTTCCCCCTTGCCCCTTGGTCTCTCCAATTCCCCTTTCTCCGTCTCCCCCGGGACGTCGACGGACGACGTTTGTAGTGTGTAGCACGTGATAAGTAGTATGTAGTATTGTGAGAAGTGCGATGCGTATGTAGTACATAGTACGTAGTATGTGGTATGTAGTTCGTTGTGTGTCGTATGATGGTGGGTGTGTAGTCTGTAGTATGTGGGTAAGAGCCAGAGAAGGAGGGGGATGACTTTTGGAATTCCGCGTAGGGCGTTTCCAGGAATCCTTGGGGCTATATCGACCAAGCGAAAATGAATTATGATCTTTATCATTCGTGGGCCGTTTTGTTGCTGTTGCTGATGCTGCTGTTCCTCCTTCTCCTCCTCCTCCTCCTCCTCCTCCTCCTCCTCCTCCTCCTCCCCCTCCTCCTCCTCCTCGGAACTTTGCAGGGATTCCTGCATTTTATCGGGTTGCCTGAGGGTTCGCCCGGGGTCCGCCCCACCCCACTTTGGGAGGGCGCACGAGGGGGAAGAGGAGATAATGGAGGGGAGGGAGGTGGGGCAGGGATATGAGGGAGGGAGGGACGGATAGAAGGAGGTGGAGGCGGAGGATGATGAGGGCGACCGCTTCGAGGAGGATGGGGCCAGTCGTGCTTGACATCCCACATCATACACGTTGCCGAATGCATACACATGTGGGCCGTTTGGGGATCGGTGATGTATGCGTGTTTTTTCCATTATTCCTATTGTTGGTTGTGTTTACCAAAGACACGCAACCGACAACCTCTCAGAATTCACGCTGGCCTCCAGAGCCCCCCGCACATTTCCAGGACCATCCCGAGCTCATCCTCATCCAATCGAAGTTGGAGGAAAACGCAGTGAAGGATCCAAGGGTGAGGGACGGGAGAAAAACTGAGTGTTGGGGATCTGGGGAGGAGGCATCTCGGAGAGTTCGTGGATGCTTCTGGGGGTCTTTTCTGGGAGCATTAAGGAGCTTTTCGGGAGGAGTACATGTGACCCTCTTGGGAGCCCTTGGAGGCTTCCGGGAAGCTTCTTGGGAGCTCTTGGAGGCCTCGTGGGCTCTTGGGAGCCCTTGGAAGCTTCGTGGGAGCTTCTTGGGAACTTTGGGAGGCCTCGTGGATGGTTGTGGGTGGGCCCTTTTGGTGGTCTCTGGGGGGGGGTATGCCTGGCCTCTCGGGGGCCTCCTGGGAGCTTCCTGGGGGTTTCTTGGGGGCCTCGTGGGGCTTTCTTGCGGCCTGTTGGGGGCCTCTCGGGGCTCTCTTGGGGGCTTCGTGGGGCTACTTGGGGGCTTGTGCGGGCCTTTTCGGGGGCGTGTTTGGGCGGGGGGCTCAAAATGTCCGTTCAGGTTGCCCCTGTGGACCTCAATCAAGGGGCCGTATTGGGGCTTCTTGAACCGTCTTGAGGGTTTCTTGGGCCTTCTTGGAGCGCCCTTGGGCCGTCTTTGAGCGGTCTTGAGGGTCTCTCGGGCCGTCTTGGGGTGCGCTTGGGGGCCTCTTGGGCCGCCTTGAAAGGTGTGAAAGACGAAGAGGCGGATATGTTGAACATGCACGCTTTCTTAAGGGAGTGAAGCGATTTTTGTTTGTGGGAACTCTCTTGGGGCGCCGCTTAGGGACCTCTTGGGGCGTCTTGAAAGCCCGTTGGGCCGTCTTGAGGCCATCGTAGGCGCTTGGGGGTGATATTTCGGCGTCTCCCGGCTCTCTTGGGCCGTCTGGAGGGTTTCTCGGGCCCCTCTTGGACCGATTTGGAGCCCTCCTGGGCTCCGAAAAAGAGTTCTTGAGGGTTTCTTGGGCCTTCTTGGAGCGCTCTTGGGCCGTCTTTGAGCGGTCTTGAGGGTCTCTCGGGCCGTCTTGGGGTGATCTTGGGGGTTTCTTGGGCTGCCTTGAAAGGTGTGAAAGACGAAGAGGCGGATATGTTAAACATATACGTTTTCCTAAAAGGAAGGAGACGAATTTTGCTAGCGGGAGCCCTCTTGGGACGCCGCCTAGGGGCGCCTTAGGGACCTCTTGGGGCGTCTTGAAGGCCTGTTGGGTCGTCTTGAGGCCATCGTAGGCGCTTGGGAGTGATGTTTCGGCGTCTCCCGGCTCTCTTGGACCGTCTGGAGGGCTTCTCGGGCCCCTCTTGGATCGATTTGGAGCGCTCCTGGGCTCCGAAAGAGAGTTATTGAGGGTTTCTTGGGCCTTCTTGGAGCGCTCTTGGGCCGTCATTGAGCGGTCTTGCGGGTCTGTCGGGCCGTCTTGGGGTGATCTTGGGGGCCTCTTGGACCGCTTGGAAAGGTGTGAAAGACGAAGAGGCGGATATGTTAAGAATGTACGCTTTCCCAAGGGAATGGGACGGTTTTTGCTTGTGGGAGCCGCCTTGGGGCGCCGCTTAGGGACCTCTTGGGGCGTTTTGAAAGCCCGTTGGGCCGTCTTGAGGCCATCGCAGGCGCTTGGGAGTGATCTTTCGGCGTCTCCCGGCTCTCTTGGACCGTCTGGAGGGCTTCCCGGGCCTCTCTTGGACCGTTTGGAGTCCTCCTGGGCTCCGAAAGCGGACCTTGCCGGGAGTCTGCCGGGAGTCTGCCGGGACCTTGCCGGGGTATTTTTCGTCCGGGGACCCCCAGGGCCCGCCCCGCGCGCGCGAACCAGAAATATTGTTGAGCAGTTGCCGGAGATCTTAGCACGCCTCTGGCCCGTTGGGCCGGCGAATATCCCCGATACGACTTATCGATTCGATTATGGGCTATCCTGCCACTTGGGAGCGGCCACCCCAAGGGTGTCCGCGAGGCGGTTCGGTTGGCTGCATCGCAGCTGGCTGCGTCGGGGTCGGTTCCGTTCGACGCCCTCCCGCGCCCGAGGTTTTCTCTCGCAGGCGATTGTTCGCGCCCCGATTTCCTGGTTTCTAACACAGTCAGGCCGTTCAGGAAGAAAAAATGATCTCGGGGATGCACCCCCAGAGGGCTGGTCGGACATCGAGGACTGGTGCCTTCCATCGTCTGTTCCCGAGCTTCCACTTTCATTTGGTTGGCCCAGACCCTCGCGGACCCGGCCGCGTCTGCGAGGACGCTGGAAATCAAAACGCTGGCGCCGAAGCCGGAATCAAGTCGAACAGCCTCCAGGGGCAACGACGGGCAACAACGCGTTCGAGGCGCGATATGTTCAAACGTTTTCGTCGGTTCTGAACCGGTCTTCCCGCTTCGGGATGCTTTCCAGCAGTTGTGCTTCATCAAGATTGTTCCGGGGGGGGCCCTGATCGTCCCGAAGGCCCGCCAGCCAGCCGCGCCCAACCAGGGCGCAACGACAGGGGGGGATCGGTTCAGGGGGGAAGCATCGACCCCCAACCGCCCACTGATCGCCGACAGGCCGACAGGGGCCCGATAGCCCACCCCACCCAGGAACGTTCAGATTCATTGTCAGGGGCTTCGCGTCCAGCGATGCGTCGCCGAATCAAGTTCGACGATTTCCCACCCATGTTTCCTTTCTCGTCAGTCGAACAACTCTTGCGGATTTAATGACCCTGACCGTTTTAAGTTCCGAGGCGGGGAACCATGTATCCACAGCCACCGCCTGGGTGAACGATCTTCGGGGACCTCGGTTGGCGGCGGATATGGATAGATTCGGGATCAGTGGGCGGGCAGCTCTATATGCAAGTTCGGTGCCAGACGCGGTTTGTCGATTTTCCCCCAGACCAATTGTTTGTCCCAGATCTATGTCCGACGGCCCGCGAGCCCGACAACGGCTCTTGGAATCACAAACATGTGTGCGAAGAGAGCACGCACCGTCTCGGTTATTTCAACACTCTGGGTGCTTCCGATCCTCGAGCGCGCAAGCGGGGGTGGGGCGAGGGGATGAGATGTTTGATGGATCCTTTGGATACGCTGGCCCCCTGATCTGCACGGGCGTTCCTCTCCTGTTCCCTTTGCTCTTGTTCTGCCGTCTTCCCCTCCTCCCGCGCATGTGGCTCGTAGCTCTTCTGTGCCAGGCGGGGGGTCGGATTCATATGGCATGGAGGCCTGAGCCTCGGAAGGGTCCCCGAAGACTCGCGCGGCCGTGCCATGCCTCCTCCTCCTCCTCCTCCTCCTCCTCCTCCGCCTCCTCCGCCTCCGCCTCCGCCTCCTCTTCCGCCTCCTCCGCCTCCGCCTCTCCCGCTCGCTGGCAGCCGGGCGTCAAGCGGCCCCTGTACACGGGGCCGCGAGACGCACACCCGCGGCGGGCCGCGCCACGGGCCACCCGCCGGGTGCCGAACCGGCGCCTGCCCCCACGCTGGCCGCGAGGCGCCCGCGCGCGGCCGCCCCTGCGGGGCGCTGCGCACGGGTGTTGGGCGGCTGCTCGCGGGACCCTCCGGGGGCGCGGCCTGGATTCAAGCAGCGGCGAAGCGTCCCGGCGTGCCCATAGGCCGACCGAGCAATGTGTTGTGGTTTCCACGAAATGTTCTTAGAACATTTCTGGCTGCGACTGTCATGTTTTTTGCACATCGGCTTTATGTTCTAAGAACATTGTTTCGGTTCGTAGAACATTTATAGGGTTTCAAGAACATTTCGTGGTAGGATTATAGGAATGCCGGGACGGTCGGTCCCTTCTCAATGGATCGACTTGCCCCCAGATGTGGCGGGCGTTCCTCTCCTGTTGTTCTTGCTATTGCTTTGTTTTTGTTTGTCCCTCCTCCTCCCACGCATGTGGCGTGTGGCTTTTCTGGGCCAAGCTGGCCCACCCAGGGCCCCCCCCCCAGCGGGGCCCTCCCGATCCTTCTTTTTTGGGGGGGCTCCTTCGTCGCAGCACACAATCCGCGGCGGCGGAGGATCGCTTCCAGAGTGGCGAAAGAAAGCTGGAGTGAGCCTGCTGCAGGCCTCATGCTGACGCATCCGGCATGCCGCTGTCAGAATAGATCCACATCGTTGTTTGATGCCGCCGTTGCCACTCCCACTCAGGCATCGGGCTCAATTATTTATGAGTGCTGAGCTGATGGCCCGTACACGTATGTGTTTGTATATACATATAACGGCGCACCGGGTCCGGGGGCCCGGGGCCGGGACCTCGACCACAAATGTGCACCCCGGGGGGCCCGGAGGCTCGTCGGGGCTTGCCGGAGGCCTCCCCGGTCAGACAAGACAGCCCCAGGAGCGCCCAAGACGGCCCAAGAAACTTCCAAGAGGCCTCCAAGAGGGCTCCGAGATGCTGAAGATGGCCTCCAGACGTCCAAGGACGCCCCCAAGAGGCCCCAAGAAGCCTCCAACATGCGTCCCAAGAGGGCCCCTAGACGCAAACATTGGCCCATTCCCTTCGTAAAACGTACATTTTTCACAAAGTTGCTTTTTGGGCTTTCCGACGTTACAGGACGGCCCACGAGGCGCCCAAGACCGCCCCAAGACGGCCCAAGAAGCCCCCCCAGGACAGCCCAAGAGGGCCCCAAGACGGCCCAAGAGGCGCCCAAGATGGCCCAAGAGGGCCCCAAGACGGGCCCAAGAGGGGGCCCAGAGGGGGACCACGAACCGCAAGCTCGAGCCTTCCGCCCCAAGAGGCCGCCAGGAGGCCCCCAGGAGGCCCCTCAAGAGGCCCCAGGAGACCCCAGACGTCCAAGGACGCCCCCAAGACGCCCCAAGAAGCCTCCAACATGCGTCCCAAGAGGGCCCCTAGACGCAAAAATTGACCCATTCCCTTCGTAAAACGTACATTTTCAACAAAGTCGCCTTTTGGGCTTTCCAACGTTACAGGACGGCCCAAGAGGCGCCCAAGACCGCCCCAAGACGGCCCAAGAAGCTTCCAAGAGGGCCCCAGGACAGCCCAAGAGGGCCCCAAGACGGCCCAAGAGGCGCCCAAGATGGCCCAAGAGGGCCCCAAGACGGGCCCAAGAGGGGGCCCAGAGGGGGACCACGAACCGCAAGCTCGAGCCTTCCGCCCCAAGAGACCGCCAGGAGGCCCCCAGGAGGCCCCTCAAGAGGCCCCAGGAGACCCCAGACGTCCA